>ML265931.1:8616-24220 GCA_005239495.1 Nicotiana undulata | reverse complement strand
AGGTCCGTTGGCAGTGACTTTGTCTTCGGCATCATGATTTGCGCGCGCGGCATTGTCTGTGCGTGCGGTGCTGTTGGCAGCTGCTTGCGGCGGGGCGCTAGCGAGGGAAATTGGTGGGGCGACAGAGGCACCTGCGCGCTTGTCACTTGGAGCGGCCAAGACCACAGGGCTGTCCGTGGCGCTCGATTTTACTTCATTTTTTCTTAAATGATTTTGTTTACTAATTTGAATAATAATTAGATTAACGGTTCTCTAACATTGGCTTGCCTAGCAAGTGAAATGTTAGGAGCCACCACAGTCGCGAAGGTGGAAATTTTGGGTCGTGACACATCAAAGATAACATGAATATTTTCTTCTACACACATAGTTCTTTTATTAAAGACGTTATAGGCCTTACTATGTGGAGAATAACCCAAGAAAATTCCCTTATCACTTCTGTCATCAAACTTGCCTAGAGTTTATTTTTCATTATTATGCACAAAACATCTGCACCCAAAGTCTCCCAGGTGAGTGATGTTGGGTTTTCTTCCTCGAAGTATCTCATAAGGAGTTTTCTCAAGAATGGGTCTGACCATGCATCTGTTTAGTAGGTAACAGACAGTATAAACTGCCTCAGCCCAGAAAATCTTAGACACTCCACTAGCAATCAACATTGTCCTACCCATGTATTATATGGATCTATTCTTTCTTTCTACAACCGCATTTAGTTCTAGATTTCTAGGTGCAGATAAATTATGGCCAATACCATGTGAGCCACAGAACTCAAGGAATTTCGAAATTTCAAACACAGCTCCATGGCCTGTTCTTATACTTAATACATGCATCCCAGTTTGTGTTAAATCATTCTGACAAATACACAGAAAACATCAAAGGTTTCATCTTTACATCTCAAAGACATAGTCCATGTATACCTAGAGAAGTCATCAGCAATCACAAAAACATACCTCTTACCTCCTCTTCTCCTTAATCTCATTGGTCCACATAGATCCATCTAAAGGAGTTCTAGAGGCTTAGAGGTACTGACAACCTTTTTAGATTTTAAAGGTGCTTACCTGTTTTTCTCTAACACAAGCATCACACACCTTGTCCGAGGGGAACTCAACTTTTGGTAGACCAAGGACCAAGTCCTTTGTTGCCAACTTGTTGAGTTGAGAGAGACTGGCATGGCACAGTCTTTTATACCATAGTAGTGGATCATCTTCCACTACCCTCAAGCATGTGTGGTCACTCTGGGGAAGTGACATAATCGATACCTTGTAAACATTGTTATGTCTTTTACCTTTTAACACAACTTCATCAATATCAAGCTTAGTGAAAGTGCAGATTTTGAAATTGAATTTTACTTTATTTTCTTTTTCACACATTTGAGAGATTCTAAGAAGATTGTGTTTAAGTTCTACCATATAATACACATCTTCGATAGCATGAGTGAGTGACTTACCAACCTTGCCAATACATGTTATTGGGCTTTTTACCATTTCTAAATGACATACTCCTTACTTGGAAGGCTGTCAGTGAGAGAAAGTTATTATTTTCTCAAGTCATATGTCTTGAGAAAAATCTTGGTTGTTCCCTCTAACTTTAGCACGCACCGGAATCACAAGTTTGTTTTGAGAACCCAGACAAGCTTGGTTCCCATTTTGTTTGAAAAAGGATGAATCAGATCTCTTCTTTTCGAGAAGGGGAGAGGATTAGAAGCCATTTTCTTATTAACCTTAATCCACTTAGTAAGAACAAGAGGCTTGGCTTTTGGATCCTCATCCTTCTTCGCATTTTTAGCAATACCAAATGTGCTTCTAAACTGGGCATGAATTAAGGCAGGACAAGTGTCTCTAAAGTCTCATACCTTTTCAGAATAAGTGCACATGTTATTATCAAAGATTCCTACATACTTTGGGTAAAACTTAGGAATGGGTTTTTTGTAGCCAATTCCGGATTTGTTAGAGCTACAGTTTTCACTGAGCCAATTCAAGGCATCATAAGATCTATACCATTTTCTTAGTCTAGAGAGTCCATAATTAGCCTTTTCTAGATTTTCTTGAAGTATTTTATTCCTACATTCAGCATCACAAAGATTGTCTTTATCCCTTTTTAATTCTTTTTCAAGCTTATACTGCAAATCACTCATTTTTCCCTTACCATGTATATCATAAGACTTCTCATTCTTAGAAGTAAGCTCAAGAACCTGGTTCTTAAGGTCTTTGGCATGTTCCTTTAGATTAGCTTTTTCAGATTCAAGCTTTTTGAGATCAAGTTTGACACATGAAAGATTTCTTATTAATTGATCATTTCCGGTACTCAATTTATCCATTTCACTCATCATGGTCACAATTATGGCCATCAACTATTTTTTATACATAGCTTGAACATTTTCTTTCAAGTTAGAGACACTTACCTGGTTTGTTTCATCTTCAGTTTCTAAATCACTCGTGGCCATTATTCTTATCAATTCTTCTTCTCTTTGGGATTCTTCATTCGCCATCAGTGCCACTTCGATGTTTTTATCTCCAAATTCAGCTTCCAAGGTCCTCCATTTATCATGAATAGAGATGTAAGAAAAGAATGTCTCCGGACAAGCTTCTATAGAGCAGGTCTTTTACTTTAGCATTTTTTTTGGACTAGCTGACGATCTTTATCATCGTAATCCTCTTCTCCCTTGTTGAACTTGTTACCTTCACTATCCATTTTGATCGGGAGAATCCGTCCATGACTGACAATTACGCATAGGTCAAATTCAATGGCCTGAAGAAATATTTCCATACGTCGCTTCCATTCATCATAGCGGTGCCCATCAAACAAAGAAGGTCTTCCAATGCGCATTCCAAGCTGTATTGGGGGCTCTGTCTCCACAGGCTAGTGTTCATCAATTATAGCATAGAGATTTATAGCCTCACACTCCTTTTATTCCACTTTATCACTTCCACTATCCTCATATGATGCCAAGAAGGCCTGCTTCATTGCTTCAGTGAATCCTTTACCTAGGATTTTTCCTTTGTTGGAACCATTTTTTCTCATCTTCTCTGGTTTCTCTTTTTCACCCGGTTCTTTCCTCCACTCAATTTCCCACATTGGGCAGTCCTTCACCATGTGATCTAGCTTACTACACTTGTAGCACCCATCATAATTAACTTTTTCGATCTACTTAGGCTCACGCTGGTCTCTCTCTTAGATGCACTTTTGGAGTTCTTAATAAACATCTTGTACTTGGAATACATTTCTAGGTCAAAGTCATCATTGTCAGATTCATCTTCCTCGGACTCTTTAGGAACCAAGGCGTTATCCTCTTTGGTTCATCCTTGCGCAGTTCTATTTTTCTCATTTCATGAATCTTTAAGTTTCCAACCAATGCATCAAGTGAGATTTTGTCAAGCTCCTTGGCTTCCTAGATTGCTGTGACTTTTGATTCCCATGAAATTGGAAGGATCCTTGGAACTTTGTTGACCAACTCTTCTAAGGTAAACACCTTTCCAAGTGTTTTCAGTTAGTCAGTTATTATGGTAAACCTAGTCATCATATTCTGGACGGGCTCAGACTCCTTCATGGAGAAGAACTCATAGTTTCTCATAAGTAGTTCTATCATTGATCTCTTCACTTGGTTTGTTCCTTCATGAGCAGTTTGGGGTGCATCCCATATTTGTTTTGCCTTAGAGCACACAGAGATTCTATTGTATGCATCAGGACCAAGTCCACAGCTAAAGTATTTTCTTAGCCTTTGCATTCTTCTCCGTCATTATGAAATCTACTGCCACAAATTCAGAGGGATCCTTAGGAATTGTTTCATTTTGTGCATTTTGTTTAGTAGGAGTCAATAGACCTTGATTCACTATGGTCCATAGTTCATAGTCTTCAGCTGTCAAGAAGTCTTCTGTTCTTGCTTTCCACCAACTGTAATATTTTTTATTGAACATGGGTGATCTAGTAAGTGATTGTCCTTCATTAATTCCGGGTGGAGCACTCATCTTGCTTCCAACATCTCTCTAGGTGTTAGCCGTGTGTGTGAGGGAACCCACTCTGATACCAATTGTTAGTTTGAGTGCCCGTGTAATTTACTAAAGAACTTGGTTCTTTACTGTGTTCCTTAAACATGACGTAAAGTAAGCTGTAAAGTAAACACGGCGATTGTTACGTGAAAAATCACTCAGCTCAAAAGGTGCAAAAATCACGACCTACTACATAGGATTTTGAACTTCAACTCCACTTGAACAATGAGCCAATATTGTATCAATTACAAGACTGTAATTCAATTGTCATGACCCAAAAAGCTACCGCAAGTGATGGCACCTAATCTCTAAGACTAGGTAAGACGATTACTAACAACGATTAAGCCAATTTTCAACAATGATAATTTTAAACATAGTTTAATATAAATGTCGAAACAGAAATGGAATAGGCCTACGCAACAATAATCATAATAACCTCCCAAGACTGGTAATGCAGAGTCCCGAACTCTAGTTGAATACATGGAATGATCTCAAGGATCGCAATAATTGCTCAAATGACAAACTAACAGTACAGTGTAAGGAAAGCATTCCAAGGGACTGCGATGACCAAGAAGCTGTACCTTGAATCCTCGCGATCAACAAGCTAACTCTACCGAGTCTGATACCTCCAATACCTGGCTCTACACAAAAATATGCAGAAGTGTAGTATGAGTACACCACAGTTGGTACCCAGTATCAAGACTAACCTCGATGGAGTAGAGATGAGGTACAGTCAAGACATTCACTAGACAAAATAACATGTACAGTATAGAAGTATATAGCTAAAATTGGAAGAAAAATTCAGTAAATGGCAACAAGATACAACAAGTGATATAAACAGCAAAGCAATAAGAACACCATGAAGTACCATTGAAACCAATATGGGAAAATACTCTCAAAAATAACCCAAAACCGAGGTCTCTAACTCAAAATGTGAAAAATATATCAAACCCTCGATATGTATAACAAGTCTGCCAGAGAATCCGCTTTTGCGGTCACAAAGTCGCCGCTCCTGCGGCAATAGTCTCGCACCAGCGAGCATCCAGCAATAGACATTGATCGTGTTTGCGGTCTCAATGGCGCTCATGCGCTCACGCTTCTTCCACACCTCAACCGCAAGTGCACTTCCGCTTCTGTGATAAAAAGACCACATATGCGGTCCCTACCTTCTCTGACAAAGCCCGCACCCACACCTTGTTGGCCGCTTCTGCAGCGCCGCATCTGCGGCTTTTTATCCGCAGGTGCGATGGCATCAGTAACTAGGCCCTTCAGCAATGCAACAATGTTCTCAAATGATCTGCACCTCGTTCGAAACACACCCGGTCTCACCTCAAATTGAACTTAGTGAACTTATGAACTTTGAACTTCTATAACTCGCGTCAAATCATATCAAATCAACCCGGAATGACGTCAAATTTTAAATGCAATTCCCAAGTGATATAATGAACCTATTCCAACTTCGGAATCTCAATCCGAGCCTGATATCAATAAAGTCAACTCCCGGTCAAACCTCTCAACCTTCTAAACCTTCAACTTTACAGTTTTCACCAAAATGCATCAAATCAACCCACAGACCTTCAAATACAAATCCACACACATGGCTAAGTCAAAACAATCGCCATATGAAGCTATTGGAATCATCAAAACACCATTCTGGATCTGTCTATACCAAAAGTCAACTCTGGTCAACTTTCACCGCTTAAACTTCTAAAACAAGAATCATCCTTCTAAATTAATCCTGAATCATCCGAAAATAAAACTCGACCACACACACAAGTCATAATGCATAACACAAAGCTACTAGAGACCTTAAGCTGCCGAACGGACGCTAATTCTCAAAACGATCGGCCGGGTCGTTACATCAATACTCTCCAATACTCCTACTACAACTATTTAATTTATAAGTAACTCTAACTTGCAAAGCTAATACTCACTCCAACTCAGTAATTGTTTGTGATACTTGATTACAACTCAATTTTCTAAAACACATTTACTATACTAACTCAAGAAGAATACAATTGTCGGTACTCGACTAAAGTGAACAACATATAATTCTTCAGTTGATGTGTAAAGGGATAAGATCAGAAGTCCAAATTAGATAGAATTTAAATGCCCGGACTTGAGATCTTCAAGGAGTCATCTACATAGTCAGCTTCTCCTATGGTAGGGCTCCTACTAGTTCAAGGATTCCACAAGTGTTGGGACTTCTAGGGAAACAATCTTTATCACATATAGTAGCCCTCTTACACCAAACTCAGACTTGGATAACTTTGAGATAAAGTTATTTTCTTGCACAGATGTTCAATCATCAACCAGAGTAGCTGGCCCTTTATCATGAGGAGCTGGTTCTTAGAACAATTAAGCAGCTACGTGGAGGACCTGGTTCTTTGAATAATTGCATCTAAACAAATTTTATAATCATCAAAATCTCAATACTCAACATCACATTTTCTAGTGGACTAAAGAAAGGATGTCCAAGCAAAGGGAGACAAAGATGGCACTTTGTTCAAATTCTTGGATCCACGTGGCCTTGTCCTAAATACCACAATGAAGGAAAATTTTAAATTCCAATCTGTTGAAGTTGGTCAAACCTAGATGTGAAGTTTTTAAATGCACATTTTGCTCAAAGTTCATTAACTGACTAGTGATCAAATATGAGTGCTTGGTTTCAAAACAATGTTTCATAGAGCGTCTTTGAGGGACACACGTGAACAATATTTTTTACTTGAAGACTAGTCTTTGAAATTAACACAACAAGTCTTGAAATGGGGCATTTGTAGGCATATAAAATTTATTAGAATTAAATTTATTAAATAATTTGGACTATATTTAAATGCAAGATATATTAGGCCAAATAAATGTTATGGGCTAATATAATTGAATTAATTGTATAAGTCCAACACATATGGGATAAAAAAATAGGTCGAAATCTATTGGGCTAGCCTATTTAGTTGGGATACAAGTGATGAGTTCACTCCATTAAGCCCAAGATATCTTCTTCCTAAAGGCTCAGTTTGGTGCCAAGTGTGAAATGACGTGGCACGCCAAATCAAACAAAAAGAGCCAATAGGATCATGTCACGTGTCAAAATGACAAGGCATGTCAAGTAAAATTAAAAGGCCAATGAAATTGCGCCACATGTGCAAATGATATGTTCTGAACAATCAAATGCGGCCTTCTCACACTTTAATATGATTGACTGGAAAGAGTTTGTTTTTATCATAACTCTTCCCGCCCAAAAATATAAATAGGGGTCTCCATAACTCAAAAAAGACATCAGAAGTTATAACAAGAAGCAAGAGAGAGCTTGTAATCAACAACAACAACAACAACAACAACATACCCAGTAAAATCCCACTAGTGGGGTCTGGGGAGAGTAGAGTGTACGCAGACCTTACCCCTACCCCGAAAAGGGTAGAGAGGCTGTTTCCCGAAGACTCTCGACTTGAAAAGTGAGACAATACTATTATAAAAGAAACAAAAGAAAAGGCATGTAACAGCAAAATGTGCCAGAAAGAAAATAACAACAATAAATAAGTGAAAGGACAATAACACAAAACTGTGCAAAACAACAATGTGAACACAACATCGACCGCTAACAAACCTAAACAAAACTCTATCAGACTGCCCGGTATAAAGAGGGAAGAACTCTCGACTACTCCCTAGCCTACCACCCTAATGTTCGACCTCCACTTGTTCCTATTAAGAGTCAGGTCCTCGAAAATCTGAAGCCGCGCCATGTCCTGCCTGATCACCTCGCCCCAATACTTCTTAGGCCACCCTCTGCCTCTTCTCGTACCTGCCAAAGTCAATCGCTCACAACTCCTAACCGGTGTATCTAGGCTTCTCCTCCGCACATGTTCGAACCATCTAAGTCGCGCTTCCCGCATCTTTTCATCCACGGGAGCCATGCCCACCCTCTCCCGAATATCTTCATTCCAAATCTTATCCAGGCTAGTGTGCCCACACATCCATCTCAACATCCTCATTTCTGCTACTTTCATCTTCTAGATATGTGAATTCTTGACTGGCCAACACTCGGCTCCATACAACATGGTCGGTCTAACCACCGCTCTATAGAACTTACCTTTGAGTTTCGGTGGCACATTCTTGTCACACAGGACTCCAGACGCTAACCTCCATTTCATCCACCCTACCTCAATACGGTGTGTAACATCCCTGTTGATCTCCCTCATCTCCCTGGGTAATTGACCCTAAGTACTTAAATCTTTCTCTCTTGAGGATGACATGTGAGCCAAGCCTGACTTCCACATCCGCTTCCCCCGTCACATTGATGAACTTACATTCCACATATTCCGTCTTAGTCCTACTCAACTTGAAACCTTTAGACTCTAGGGCCTGCCTTCATACCTCTAGTCTCCCATTCACGTTTCATTGCATCTCATCAATCACAACTATATCATCAGCGAACAACATACATCATGTCACCTCTCCTTGGATACGCTATGTCAGTGCGTCCATCGCCAAAGAAAATAAGAACAGTTTGAGCGTAGATCCTTGGAGTAACCCCCCATAACAACCGGAAAAGGCTCTGAGTCACCTCCCACAGTCCTAACCCGAGTCATAGCTCCATCATACATATACTTTATCGCCCTAATGTAAGCTATCGGTACAACTTTCACCTCTAGACACCTCCAAAGGACGTCCCTAGGAACCTTGTCATATGCCTTCTCTAGGTTAATAAACACCATATGCAAATCCCTCTTCCTATCACTGTATAGTTCCACCGACCTCCTGATAAGGTGGATAGCTTCCGTAGTAGAACGACCTGGAATGAACCCAAATTGTTTTTCCGATATAGACTGCCCTCCTTATCCTCCCTTCGACCACCCTCTCCCACACATTCATGATATGACTTAGTAACTTGATACCCATATAGTTGTTACAATTCTAGATATCCTCTTTGTTCTTTTACACCGAAACCATTGTATTCCACCTCCACTCATCAGGAATCCTCTTTGTCCTGAAGATAACATTAAAAACCCAGTCAGCCACTCCAAACCTGCTCTACCCGCTTACCTCCAAAACTCTACTAGAATCTCGTCTGGTCCGGTCGCTTTTCCCCGACTCATCTTACCCATCGCACCCACGACCTCCTCAACCTTAATACGCCTATAATACCTAAAGTCTCGGTGACTCTCAGAGTGCCCCAATTGCCCTAAAATGATGTTTTGACCCCCCCTCCCCCCTCTTCATTCAAGAGTTTATGAAAGTACGATCGACATATTTGCCTAATTTGGGCCTCTTCCATCAATACTCGACCGTCCTCGTCTTTGATGCACCTCACTTGATCCAGGTCGCGAGCCTTCTTCTCTCTTGCTTTGTGCAATCGAAAAAACTTCTTGTCCCCACATTTGCCCCCAAGTTCCTCATAAAGCCGACCTAAAGCAACAGTCTTATCCTCTGTGACAGCTAATTTCGCCTCTTTCCTAGCCTCCTTATATCTTTCTTTGTTCCCTCTCCTATGATCCTCGTCGGTGCTCTCTACTAACTTAATGTAAGACACTTTCTTGGCTTCCACTTTACGTTGGACCACGTCGTTCCACCACCAGTCGCCTCGGTGACCGCTAGAGTAACCTTTTGAAACTCCCAACACCTCTCTTGATGCCTCCCTTATACATTTCGTCATCGCCGTCCACATAGCACTAGTGTCCCCACCACTCTTCCAGGCACCCATATTCGTCAGTCACCCCTCCAACTCCTACGCATTATCCTTAGACAAATCTCCCCACTTGATCCTCGACTAACCTTGGACAAACCTCTTCTTCCTCTTCATTAAAATACTGACGTCCATCACCAGGAGCCTATGTTGAGTTTTGAGGTTCTTACTCGTGATCACCTTGAAATCCTCGCACAAACCCCTATCACACCTCCTGATGAGGAGATAGTCAATCTGAGTCTTAGCCACCATACTCCGGAAAGTAACCAAATGTTCCTCCCTCTTCGGGAACATAGAGTTCACGATCACCAACTCAAAAGCTCTAGCAAAATCCAATAGTGAGGTACCACCCCCGTTCCTATCACCAAAGCTGAAGCCACTGTGCACCTCACCATAGCCACCAGCAGATGACCCAATATGACCATTGAAATCCCCTCCTATGAATAGCTTCTCCATAGGCGGAATACCCCGCACCACCTCATCCAGCGCCTCCCAGAAGCACCTCTTAACCTCTTCGTCCAAGCATGTTTGCGGCGCGTAAGCGCTAATAACATTCAGAGTGCTCCCTCCAACAACTACCTTAATCGCCATCAATCTGTCATTCACCCGTCTGACCTCTACCACCGACTCTCTAAGCTCCCTATCTACCAAAATGTCCACTCCGTTCTTGCCCTTCACAACTCCGGAGAACCACAATTTATACCCGTCTACATTCCTCGCCTTCGATCCTACCCACCTAGTCTCCTGCACACACGCTATATTGACCCTCCTCTTCTGGAGAATCTTCGCCAGCTCTATAGACTTACCCGTCAATGTCCCTATATTCCACGATCCAATTCTCAACCTACAGGATACCTTGTTCCCTTTACCCCCTTTGGGCCCCGTCCCACCCCCAGACCCTTTCCCTACCCCGAGCTCCCCGACCTCCTCGAGGACATGACCTCACTCTGCCATTACAAACTACAACCTATATACCTACGAAGGTCTAAAAAATAAAAAGGAGGAAAAAACCCCCACACATAATAACAACGGGAGCAAATAGTAACTACAACCCCACTAGACTGGCTAGACTAGTACGAAATACTACGGCAACAAAGTAATTAATACACGAGACAGAGAAACAGGAGGCGGGTACTTATTCCCGCGAATAGAACATGGAACTCTCGACTTGGTATACCCCGATGATGTGGAACCCAGCGTATAGCTGCTACTCTACTGCTTGTGCACGGTACCTCCGAAAAGTGACACATATAAAACACGCAAACACCCACGGAACCAAGAGAATAGAGGGAGAAAACCAAGAAATGAATTCTTCAAATTACCCTTAAAAACCAAAATTCCCTTTTATATCGTTTGAGATCACTTTTAAAAGAAGAGAAAAGACACTCGAAAATGAAAACCAGTATATTTTGAAAGACCAAAAAATTCGACTAGTAACCCAGAAATTTGTGAATTAATGGTGAAAAATAATTATTTGGCAGAAAGTATTTTGGGTAGTAGAGACAGATTAAGACAAATAATCCTCTATGAAGAAAATTTAATGATTTTTCAATTTTCTGCCTGAAATAGATTCGCGCAATAGCTCAGAGAAATATTCAGTAGAGCGTAAATATAAGTATGTATTTTCTTTATCTGAAGATTGAATTCTCGCAAGAGTTCAAGAACATCTAAGGAATTAGGGTTTAAATCTGAATCATTAGTAGTCGAGAAGTCGAATCTTTAGGATTTTCACCTGATAAGCAACGAATTAGAGCACCGAGAACTTGTTTTCTGGTTCGTACGGACAAGAAGACCGAGTAAGCTTGATTTAGTTTCACTACTAAAAATCCGGGAAAAAACGACCACAAAAAGCGACCAAAGTTGGTCGCTAAACAATGAAAAAGCGACCAAAAAACGTCCAAAAAGGCTTGGTCGCTATTTTTCTGGTCCCTTTACCTTAGAGACGAAAGTTGGTCTCTAATTAGCGACCAACTTTGGTCTCTAAGGTAAAAGGACCAAATATTTCGGGTATCAAATATAGAGACCAACTTTGGACGCTTTAATATTTTAATAATATAAATTTAGCGACCAAAGTTGGTCTCAATATTTAAATTACGTTATTTATTTATTTATTATTATTCAAAGTATAGCGGCCAACTTTGGTCTGTAAATCAAATATTATATTTTAAAATCTGGAAAATAGCGACCAAAGTTGGTCGCTTTTTGTTTAATTTGTTTTATACAAAAGCGACCAAAATTGGTCGCTAATTGCAAGAATTTAAATTTTTTTTATACATAAGCGACCAATATGGGTCGCTAATTTCCAGAATTTGTTTTTTTTTAATAGAAAAGCGGCCAAATTTGGTCGGTATTCTGAAAATATGGGTTATTTAGCGACCAATCTTGGTCGCTATTGCCCAGGAAAAAAAAATTAAATAGAAAAGCAACCATAATTTTGGCAGAAACTGCCTGTTTTGGCAGCTACACCACCTGCCAGCATACCAAATCCGGGTAAAAGCGACCACAAAAACAATACCAACAACAACAACACAACAATAACAATAACAATAACAATATTAACAACAACATTAAAACCAACAAAGTATAAAGTTCAATAGAACTAACACATTAAACTAACAAAACTAAGTTAACGCTTATTACAAGCGCATTCGAAAACCGGTTCTATTGTCTAGTTCAAAGTATATAAAAGTAACTAAGGAAAACTAAGTGTTCTTTCAGCATCCTCGTTCGAAAGTTGGATTGCCTCGCCCGACTCATTAGGTTGCTGACTGCGTATGAATTCCTCCACGTCAGATGTGAAGCGACCCTATAAGAAAAATTACATTGAATTAGTATTTCAAATTTTATATAAAAGTAAATCAAAATACTTAATGAAAAGTAAAAAACTTACATGTACAGTCGAGGCTCGGTGAATAGCTCATCTTGCTTCATTGGCATCATAAAGCTGTCTGGTGGCTTTGGTGATTATCCTCGTAGTAATAGTACTCGGGATGAACTTGGATACAGAGAATAACTTGGATACAGTACCTGGAAGGCTGTGTCTTTGATAATAGTTGTTCTCATTAGCGACAATGATGATGAGAAGGCAATGGCATGTGTTTCAAACAGTGATGGTGTAGGTAAGAATTTAACATTTCCTAAGCAGATAAAAGAAGAGGTTATAGAGGAATTCTCTACTTCATTTTCCAAGAGGAAAAGAAGTTTAATTGAGAGTGACAAGGTTGACGGTAATGGAAAGTTGTCCGTTGCTCATGGCAGTTCCCATAAAACGGGGATCATAAGACTCTGTGATGACAAAGACGAAAGGAAGTTTTATTCTCAACTTTCTTCCAAGTGTGATCCGTACAAGCTTAATGTGATTGGTGATATTTCTTCGGATTCAGACAATGATTTGAGTGACAAAAGTATGGAAATGCTAATCAAACTTGTGATGCTAATCAAGCTTAAATCATAAAGCTTAGCATCTCCATACTTTTGTCACTCAAATCATTGTCTGAATCCGAAGAAATATCACCAATCCCATTAAACTTGTACAAATCACACTTGGAAGAAAGTTTAGAATAAAACTTCCTTTTGTCTTTGTCATCACAGAGTCTTATGATCCCTGTTTTATGGGAACTGTCATGAGCAACGGACAACTTTCCATCACCATCAACCTTGTCACTCTCAATTAAACTTCTTTTCCTCTTGGAAAATGAAGTAGATAATTCCTCTATAACCTCTTCTTTTATCTGCTTAGAAATGTTAAATTCTTACCTACACCATCACTGTTTCAAAAACATGCCATTGCCTTCTCATCATCACTGTCGGTAAAGAGAACAACAATTGAAGACCCACTCTCTCAGGTACTGTGTCTAAGTTATTCTTGGTGGAAGTTCCATTGCATGTCTAATAAAGTCATCAACCCCTTCTACATCCAAGTACGATGTTCCATCTATACAAATAAAAGTTCAAGTCATATCCTAAAATTTCAATTCATAAACTAAAATTCCAATACATAAACTAAAAGTCCAATTCATAGCCTATAGGCTTAATTCATATCCTAAAGTTCAAGTCATATCCTAAAATTTTAATTCATAAATTAAAATTTCAATACATAAACTAAAAGTCCAATTCATATCCTATAGGCTTAATTCATATCCTAAAGTTCAAGTCATATTCTAAATTTTCAATTCATAAACTAAAATTCCAATACATAAACTAAAAGTCCAATTCATATCCTATAGGCTTAATTCATATCCTAAAGTTCAAGTCATATTCTAAATTTTCAATTCATAAACTAAAATTCCAATACATAAACTGTCACGACCCAAAACCCGGTTCAGGTCGTGATGGCACCTAACGGTGAGGTTAGGCAAGCCAACATATAAATCCTTAGGATATACTACCCCAGAACTCGATATTCTAGTTATTTACAATTTATAACAATTATAATGCGGAATATAACAGCGATATGAGGTAAGGCCGTAGATACAAGCTGAACCACAGCTAGTCCAAATATATACAACCCCGAAACCCAACATAACTACAACAAGTGTGTGCCAGGAATACTGTCACAGTGTCAACGGGCGGCTACATAGATACAGCAACTGAAATATATATATACAAAAATACAAGCCGCAGTCTGAAACAAAAGACTGAGCAAAATGAAACTAGAAGGCTCCAGAGGTGCTGTCGGGATGACGCCAAGAAGACAGCTCACCGTATGGAGTGACACCGCGATCAGTATCTACCAGCGGACGGACGACCAGACGGACCAGCCTCAAGACCTGCACAATCAAGTGCAGAAAAAGAAAGAAAGTGCAGCATGAGTACATATAAACAAATATGTACCCAGTGAGTATCCCGTCTAAACTCGTAAAGAGTAGTGACGAGAGGTAGAATATATACTCACTAAGGTCCAGTACAAAATAAAATAAGGTACATACCGAGCAATAAATCATGTGAGAAAATACATCAAGTATAAGGACATGTAATCAACAAACATGTAATTGATCTTAAACATAACCTTTCTTTGTAAACCGATCATATGTATTACTTTTTTTCCTTCTCATTATCTGAAATACCTTATCTTGTTATCTCAATTATTCACTTTCCAGTACTCAGCTCTGTTTCTCAACTTACCATCGCACGATCCCAACTCAATGCAAATGCTTATGTATGTATATGTGTATAGAGATATAACCGACACGGACAAGACTATCGGCCGAAGTCATAAGGGTGGGTCATAAGGACTGACTCGGTCATAAAGGTCCACACGCTCGCGAATCATACCTGCGACTCGTGTGCTGACTCGATAAACCTCCACGCTCGCGAATCATTCATGCGACTCGTGGGCCAATATCTCTCCCCGCTCGCGAATCATTCATGCGACTCGGGGGCCAATGACATAAATATATATACGCTCCCGATCACGAATCATACCTGTGACTCGGGGTCAATGATGCAAAGTAAAACCCTCCCCGATCACGAATCATACCTGTGACTCGGGGGGGAGATGAAAATAGTAATATAATTCTTTCCTGATCACGAATCGAACCAATGACTCAGGAACTTGGTAAAATAAGTGTAATTCCTCCCTCATCACGAATCAAACCTGTGACTCAGGGGCTAATGAAAATATAAATTCTCCCCGATCACGAATCATACCTGTGACTCGGGGGCCGATGAAAATAGTAGTACAATTCTTTCCTGATCACGAATCAAACCTATGACTCAGGAACTTGGTAAAAATAAGTGTAATTCCTCCCTGATCACGAATCAAACATGTGACTCATGGGCTAATGAAAATATAAGTTCTCCCCGATCACAAATCATACATGTGACTCTGGGGCCATGAATGCATGAATGCGTATATATGACTGCATGAATGCATATATATATATATATATATAAATATATATATATATATATATATGTGTGTGTGTGTGTGTGTGTGTGTGTG
>ML265928.1:664-59019 GCA_005239495.1 Nicotiana undulata | reverse complement strand
ATCAGTTGGCTTTACCGAGTCCTCTTTGAGGCCGGGTATGATATGATAATGATGATGCCCACAAAGGCGAATTTTCTATGATGATGATGATGATGCCCACAAAGGCGAATTTTCTATGATGATGATGATGCCCACAGAGGCGGATGTCTTAAAAGATTATGTATATATATGTATCATGAATTTCATGTTACTGTCTCTTAGAAGCACTCAGATGTTACAGGTTGTATCTTCTCTACCTCTCTTTACATTATTGTTCATATTTACATTGACCAGCCTTACATACTCAGTACTTTATCCGTACTAACATCCTTTTATTTGTGGACGCTGCATGTCGTGCTGCAGGTCCTGATAGACAGGTAGACACAGCTCCCCCACCATAATAGGCTTTCCAGTTCAGCGGTCATAGGCGAGATCCCTTCTCCGGACTTGCCGTGGTCTTGGTATGCATTTTTGTTATAGATATTATGGGTATGTCGGGGCCCTGTTCCGGCTATGTTGTATTACTTATGCTCCTTTAGAGGCTCATAGACAGGTGTCAACTCATGTATAGTTTGGTATGCCTTGTTGGATAATTTTTGTTGTATAGTCTTTCATGGCAGCGTTGTAGCTCGTACCTTTTATGTAGTTTCTTAGCAATCTTGTCATCCCATGTGATGTATGTTCATGATCCATATCTACCATTTATATTGATCTCGTTATCCCATAAAGATAATAAGAAGGTTAGATAAAATGTACGTTGGTGCTCGGCAAGTATGGCCCGGGTGCTAGTCATGATCCTCCAGTTTGGGTCGTGACAGTTGTGTAACGTTTGGCTCATTTATTGAAGATCTCTGAATCTGCCCTTTATTCTGACTGGATTCATCTTGACTGTATCTCTTTATTTTCTCAATCAGGTTGAGATTCCCATAGCTGATTACCCCGTAGGTATGTTATTTCGTGCCTCTTTACCTCGTACCTCTTCATAGAGTCCTGTCCAGTTGTTACGCTTTCATTGTTCCACATAGATTAATTATTACACGTGTGAAGCTTCATTTTTTACCAATACAGATAGTCTCCCCACTTACCATTTATTTATCGATTAATACTTGGTAAGTGGATACTCATTTATGGCGGGAATATTTTGTCGCCGCTTCACTCGTAACATTGCACCAATCTCTGAACGTAGGCGTCGCTTGTCACTTCCATTTAATGTTTGTGCCACATCGCATTCCCGTATTGGTTCTGCAATTATTCAGCGCCTTTTAGGGCTTTTTGCGGCTGCATCAGTCACGAAGTGACAGCTTCAATTATGACTTTCACATCACTATTTTTTCCATTTTTCGACGGTTTCCTTTATAGTATAAATACCCCTTTTCCTTTCTTTACTTTCATTAAAAACTTCCAACCTTCATTCATTGTTTGCAAAAATTCTTGTCTTTGTAAATATGTCTTCTTCAAACAAGTCTAAGAAAGTAATTAACGTAGATGATCTGACTCCTTCTTCTACTCCGACACGGAGTAGGAGGGGAGGAAGGCTTAGGAGCTTAGGCTCTACTCCATCCAGGGGTTCCTCTTCTTCTCAAGTTACTCCCACATCTTCTTCTAGGTCTGCCATTTTGTCTTCTCTAAGGGCTAGGGTTTCAAGATCTTATTCAAAAGGTAAAGAACACAGTGAACCTCTGCGTGAGCCGAGGGTCGATGAAATAGTACCTGCAGAATTTTCCTTTGCTAAGGATAGTCAGACTTTAAAGGATCAGCTTTCTTCAATGTATTCTCATGACGGAGATAACAAGTACCCTACCCAAATAACTGAGGGTCTAGTGCCTCTTGTACGCAGGGACTATTACTGGAATCCTGATTTTCCTGTTGTCGTTCCCAATAGTAATCAAAGAATAACCTCTTACAAGGCTGGATATTCTTTTGTTTATACTATCCTTTCACATTAGGATTCAAGCCTCCTATCGACCCTATTATCATTGATTTTTGTCGATTCTTCAAAATTTGTTTGGGACAAGTCTGTCCTCTCGTGTGGCGAGTTGTTGCGTGCCTTAGATATTTGGCTACTTCAGCTTCGGTCCCCTTTACCTTTTATCATCTCATTCACCTCTATTCTCCAATGTTGTTCCGCTATGGTGTTTTTACTCTCGCGGCTAGGAGTAAAAGGGTGTTAGTGATTCCTGATGATGATAAAGACCGAGGGTGGTTCCTCCGTTATGTTGTTGTTCCTACTGCTAGTTTAGTAGGCGAAGAAAATCTCCCCTTCCCTGAGAAGTGAAATCTTGCACGTGAGTACAGTTTTGCTCACATTCCTTTCCTTTTGTTTTAGATACATTATTAGTACCGTAAATGTTTCTTTTCTTTGCAGCAATCATGGAAACCGTCGAGAATGTCTCCGGTTTTCGAGATTGGGTAGAAAAACTCTTGTTAACCGCTTCATTAGAAGAACGTTCGTGGAAGTACCTCTTTGGGAGGTTTGGTTGGAAAGTTAAGACTCACGGTAAGCGAAGTTTCGTGTTTTTACTTCTTTCTTCTTTTAAGCCTTATTTGACCCCTTTCATTTGTTAGGGTTTCCTGCTCGTGGAGTTTCTACTGCAGCCGTGTCTGTTCCAAAGTTGTCCCTGGCGAAGGCCCAAGAGATCATTTCTGGTTCCTCTTCCTCAAGGAGGAAAGCAAGTGAGTCAAGGACCTTAGAGGAAGAGAAGGAAGATGAGGGTTCTCTAGTCCATAGGTCACGTACGAGGAAGGTGGTCTCTGACGACGAGTCTTCACCTGTCATTGACCCTCTCGTGCCTGAATTTGAACTATCTGCCCCCGAGTATGCAACTCCCACTCCCGTTCGTGAATTAGTTGATCTCTTGTTCCGTGAAGGTTTTGGTTCTATTGCTGATGAAGCTCCCCTTACTTTTTTCTCTCCTCCTGCTCTTGAAGAACTTCCCTCAATTACTCATGTTGTAGTTTCTTCTCCCATGGATATTCCCGCTCATGTCGTTGCTTCTGCTCCCGTGACTTTTTCTGCCTCTCAGACTTCTCTGCCCGTGACTCTTTCATCTATCCCCGCTTCTGTGTCTTCTGTTGCAGAAGTAGGGTCTTCCAGCAGGGGGGAGATGAGGCGGGTGATGATAGGGGTTCCAGCATCAGGTAGCCTCTTCAAAAAGTCGGTCCAAGCTGACGTATGGTTGAAACCCTTGATAGGCTCGACTGAGACAGCTAAGCTGGACAGCCATGATTCCCTTACTTGGGTGAATGAAATTGTGCACTCCTTTTTAAAGGTAAAATTTGTTTTCCTTTGCTTGTGTTCGTATACATTTCTTTCCGTATTTAATTTGTCTCCTTTTGTAGATCAATCTTATAGGAACAGAGTTAATGAAGAGAGTTTCCCAAGCGGAGCAGGCAGCAAGGGATTTCCGTATTGAGGCGATAAATTTGGAGGAGAAATATGAGAGTCTGGAACATGAAAATGAGGCATTAGAGGAAGAAAAGTGTACCTTGGAGCAGCAAGTTAGGGTGATGGAAGGAGAATTGGCCGTTGAGAAGGCGTCTTCGAACCAGGCAGGCAAGGACAAGAGTGTCTTAGAGTCTTCATTCGTTGAGCAGTTGTCCCGTGCCTGTGAAGAGATTAGGAGTTTGAAGGCCTTATTGGACTAGAAGGAGGAGTATTCTGGTGAACTTATTCAATCGCTCACCCAAACCCAGGAAGATCTCAGTAACTCTTTGGAGAAGGTCCAATTCCTAGAAAGGTCCTTCGCTTCTTTACAGGCCTCTCGTGATACTGACGTGACTGAGAGGGATGAATTAAGAGCTGAAATTGAGATGTGGGAGAAAGATTATAAATCTCTTGAAGACAAAGCAACCTTCGATGTTTGCTGGGCTTATATGAACTCTTGTCTCGACACATTGACGGAAATGGGCCAAGAGGGTTTTGGCTTGGAAGCCGAAATTGCAAAAACCAAGGAGACCATTGAGAAGTCTCAACAAAGTCAAAATATCTCTTCACCTGAAGGTGAGGTTCCTGCTGCTCGTGCCTCTTCATCCCAAGCTTCTCGTCCTGCTAGTGAATACAACCCTGAAAAAGTTTAAGAACTTGGTTCTCTTTTTTTTTCTTTTTTTTTTTTGTATCAATTAGTGGTTACCCCCAGTTCCATCGGGGGTAAGTTTGGATCCTTTATTAAGTCCCCAAATGACAACTTAGGGGCACCTAATGTAAAAATTAATATGTCTTAGACTAAGGTAACTCTTAGTTTATTTTGCCATTAATATATTAATTCTAACATGATTTCAGTTTCTTTCGAGTTTTTGTTTCACTCTTTGAAGTTTTTGCATGCTTTATTTTTGAGGTTTTTGGTTTACCTCTGAGTTTTGCATTTAAAATGCTTAGATTATTCTAGCCTTTCCGTAATAGGCATAGTTTATGAAAAAGGGCCCTTTTTGATCGACACTTAATGAAGAAGACGTCTCAACTTCATAATGGTGTAAATATGCAATAGAGAGATAGGAATTTTTCACATGTTTCTTTCTAACAATGTTTTAAAGAACGTTTTCGTATTGAACTTTCGTAATATTTCACATGTGTTTGCGTATCGTCTATAACTCATTTTGCAGTTGTTTTCATTTAACAGATTTGGTATAAACTTGCACTTGTAACTGTTTTCCTTTTTGTAACAGTTTTTTCGAATTAGTACAAGGGAGTAACTATTTTTTGTTTACAACAGTTTTAAATATAAGGGTATGAATCTTTACCCGTAATTGTTTTCATTTGACAACAGTTTTTAATAAATACGAGGGTGATGCTTTTTTATCTGTAATTTTTTTTCGTTTATAACTATTTTTTGAATAGGTACGAGGATAATGATCTTTCATCCGTAACTGTTTTATTTATAATAGTTTTTTGAATAAGTACAAGGATTTTGTAACTGTTTTCATTTATAACAGTTTTTTGAATGAGTTCAAAGATGATGATCTTTATCCATAGTTGTTTTCAGTTACAACAGTTTTCTGAATAAGTACAAAGATGTGCATTTCTACCTCATAACTAATATTCTTCTTTTAACCTGAACATTCGTTTACATTCACGAATATGTTTTTTGAAGGTTTTTTTGAATCAGGCTTTGTATATCGAGTCTTTGGCTCTTTTGATTTTTCTCGTAATACTTGACTCATTTGGAAGATGGATCTTTCAGGCTTGAGCTTTAGACTTTCTGGTAGTCTTTGAGCTTTTGACTTTTTGGTAGTCTTATTTGCTTTAGCTTTGCCTTACACCATATTGTATAGTCCCCCAAGTGTTTGAGCTTTGAAGAATGAAATCTCGAGCACTTGACTATTCCTTCCTTGTGGTCCTTTTCCTGAAAAGGAAAAGCATACAGGACTCGAAGGTATATTTTTTTTAGATGATGACTGCTTAACCCTTTAAAACGTCCATCAGAAAGTTGTAACCCTAGACCAGGAATTTAGTTACTTCCTCGTGTCGTTGCAGGTCTAGTATCATCATCTGGTGATGGGTTAGATTTTTGCCTATCATCTAAAAATGGTTAGTATAATTTTAACTGTACAAAAGTAAAATCGAACGTAGTGATACCTGACCGGGGGTATCCCTTTTCCTTAGAAGTAATACTTCTTTAAATGAATGACATTCCAGCTGGTTGGTAAGATCATGACGTCCATAGCCTCCAACTCATAAGCGCCTTTCCCAGCAATCCCACAGACTTTGTAAGGTCCTTCCCAATTTGGATTTAGCTTTCCCGCACCAGCTTCTTTCGTTGACTGGAAGACTTTTTTGAGAACGAAGTCCCCAATTTTGAAATATCTGAGGTGAGCTTTTATGTTGTAATATCGCTCTATGATTTATTTTTGAGCTACCACACGTATTAGCGCAGCCTCTCTTCTTTGCTCGAGCATGTCCAAATTAGTTCTCAACTCGTTGTTGTTTGTTTCTTCCGTGTAACGACCCGACAAGTTGTTTTGCGTATTTGGACCCCGTTCTCCTAAGAAAGACTTCCCGTAGCGGCTTATAGTGATTTATGACTTGCAGGGACGGGTGGTTTGGGATTAAGAAGTGTTTAGAGCAGTATAGAAACACTTAGTTCCTTAAGGTTGGCCTTTTTGGCCAAGTTTGACTTCGGTCAACCTTTTGAGAAAACGGCCTTGGAATTGGGTTCCGACAGTTCCATAAGCTTCGTAGATGATTTCAGACTTGGGCGTATGTTCGGAACAGGTTTCTGATGACCCGGGAGCATTTCGGTGCCCAATATAGATATAAGAATTTCCTTAAGTTTGAAATTTGGTTTGTAACGTGATTTTATGTTATCGAGGTCCGAACGGAATTCCAAGATCGGGAATAGTTTCATTATGTCATTTATGACTTGCCTGCAAAATTTGGTGTCATTCTGAGCAGTATAGGTCGGTCCGGCGCATTGTTATAGAAATCAAGAACTTGAAGTTCTTAAGTTATGATTCTAGGGGTTTTGGGGTGTGGTTTTGAGTTTTAGCGTTGTTTTGAGTGTTCCGGAGGCTCGAGCGAGTCCGTATTATTATTTGGGACTTGTTGGTATATTTGGACGGGGGCGCGAGAGGGCCCAGGTGCCTCTCGGGCACCAAACGGGCTTAAAACCCAACTGATGCAACTGTTGGTGCACCTGATCTGGTGTGACCGCAGGTGTGGTTGCCCAGTCGCACGTGCGGGACCGCTCCAGCGGTCCCAAGCATCGCAGGTGTAACCCTAGGTGAGGTCCCCTTTTCTCGCAGGTGCGGGCAAAGGTCCGCAGGTGCGACCCCAGCCCCACTCATCCAGCTCCGTAGGTACGAGCTTAAGCTCGCAGGCGCGGGACCGCATGTGCGGTCCTCGAGAGAATCATTGTAGGCCAGACAGTGTGTTTTCATTTAAAATTCGGGATTTTACCCATTTCTTTCATTCTTCACCTCCATTAAAGACTTGGGAGCTTGGGGAAAGAGGTTCCACGACCTAGCTACTGATAAGGTAAGTTAATTCCACTTTAGTAAAAGTTTAATACATGAATTACTAATTGAATTATCTACTAAATCATTGAAAATCAAGACTTGGGTAGTAACTTAGGGTTCTTGGGAAATTTGATGAATTATACATTAATTGCCATGAATTCAAGTAGAAATCATATATTGACGATCCTTAGGCTATGGGTGAGTGATTCCTTTGAGAATTTTTCGGAATCCGAGAGTGCGGGCTCGGGGGCGGATTTTAGTATTTCTTCAAGAATGATTAATTGACCAAACTCATAGGAGAATCTCATGTTTTGAATATAATTTTATATATGTTCGTATCGATTGATTAGTTTCGAGTCCTCGAGGGGCAAGTTTGGAGTTTCGGTCGCGTTCTTTGTCTGGGGAGTAGATTCGACACGAGGTGAGTCTCCTTTCTAACCTTGTAAGAGGGAATTGTCCCCATAGGTTTTCTGTATGCTGTGTGTAATTGTGTTGGGGGCTACGTGCATACCAAGTGACGAGAGTCCGTACGTAGCGACTATCATGCCATGTCGGGTAGTTTTTGGGCTCACAAGCATGCATTTATGTGCCTTATATGTATCTTTAGGCAAACTTTGAGTTGCTTATTTCTCTTGAACTAGTATGAAAATGGTGGAAAGTTGCATCTGAATTCCCAGTTAGTTAATCCCTAACACAAGTGTAACCTTTACTGAGCTTATTGATAAATTCGGTATATATATAAATATGTGTCAGCACCCGAGTCGCAGGTATGATTTGCGAGCGGGGGAAGATTTATGATAATTTGGTTTATATGTGTCAGCACCCGAGTTGCAGGTATGATTTACGAGCGGGGGAAGCTTTATGATAATTCGGTATATATGTGTCAGCACCCAAGTCGCAGGTATGATTCGCGAGCGGGGGAAGCTTTATGATAGTTCTGTATAAATATACTAGCACCCGAGTCGCTGGTATGATTCGCGAGGGGGGGAAGCTTTACGATCAAACAGTACTTAGATGTCTCCCTTATGACTCCGCCAGTTGTCTTATTCCCGTGTGCGCATGACTATTTGGTACTGTTTCATGGATATTGGCTTGACAGATATTGGGGGAAAGGAAAGTGGACATTGTTATTCATTTTCAGTAGCTACCTGGATTTCTGTGCTTGATATGCATTTGTTGCTCACTGTCTTACATGCCTACTGTATTTCGTTATATCTTGCCATATATTATCTTGTTGGACCTTAGTGAGTGTCAAGTCGACCTCTCGTCACTACTTCTTCGAGATTAGACGGGATACTCACTGGGTACATATTTATTTATGTACTCATGCTGCACTTATGTACCTAAATGTACAGGTTCTGAGGCTGGTGCATCTGGTTATCAGACCGGAGCTAGATATTGACTGTAGCGGACCTGACTTTACGGTGAGCTGCTTCTCGTGGCGATCCTCATGCAGCACCTTGGATTTTCTTTTTCTTATGTTCCCGTCTATTTATTTCAGACAGTGGGACTGTATATTCTATCTTTTGTATATCCAGTTAGTATGCGCGTGATACTCATGACACTAGTTCTTGGCACACACGTGGTATTTGTGTAGATTATGTTCGTACATATATGCATATTTTGGACTCACACCTCATTATGACTGCTTTTGTTTAAAACTGGTTGATAACCCCTAATCGGTTAAAAATCTAAGCTTTGCAACTTAGTATATATATATATATTGATATGTTAAGGCAAATGAGAAGGAACCGTAGTAGTTTAAATGTTGGCTTGACTGACTCTGTTGTTGGCTGCCATCACGACCTGAGTTAGGATTTTGGGTCGTGACAACATGGTATCAGAGCGCTAGGTTCACTTAAGTCTCACGAGTCACGGGCAGGCCCAGTAGAGTCTTGCGGATCGGTATGGAGATGTATGTACTTATCTTTAGGAGGCTATAGGGTGTTAGGAAACCTCTCTTTATTCTTATTCTATCGTGCAGTCGATGGTTTACTAAATCTCATTCTTCTATTCCCTCACAGATGGTGAGGACACGCGCATCCAATGTTCCAGACCCAGGAGGGGCCGCTACCCCTGTTGTCCGAAGTCGTGGCAGGGGCCGCTACCCCCATTGTCCGAAGTCATGGCAGGGGCCGGGGAGGGCACCGGCCCGAGGTAGGGGACAAGAGCGTCTCAAGGCTATTCCAGTTGCACCACCACCAGAGGACTCTATCATGGAGCAGCAGGATGAGGTGTTTCCAGTAGGTCCTGCTCCAGTGGACTTCATGACGGCGCCAGGCTTCCAGGAGGTCATGGGGCGTATGATGAGATTCATGGACACCATGTCCCAGGCTGGTTTATTTCCAGCTGATCCTGCCACTTCTCAGGCGGGAGGGGGAGTTCAGACCCCTACCGCCTAGGCCGCTGGTCAGACAGGAGCAGTACATACTTACCCCGGGTACACTGCCTGTGGGTGGGGTCCAGCCTGTAGCAGCAGCACCTGAGCCTAGACCAGCTGCGGATGGTGATCAGCAGAAGATGTTGGACAGATGGACCTGATTGCGCCCTCCAGTCTTCGGGGGTGAGCGGGGCGAGGATGCCCAATACTTCATTGATAGGTGCAGGGATAGACTGCACAACATGAGGATCCTAGCGTCCCATGGAGTGAATTTCACCATATTTCAGTTAGAGGGCAGAGCTCGCAGGTGGTGGCAGTCCTATATACTCACCAGGCAAGCAGATTCCCCTCTTGTCACTTTGGAGCAGTTCACACAGATGTTCTTGGACATATATATTCCACCCTCTGAGAGAGAAGAGCTGCGACATCAATTTGAGCAGCTAGAGTAGGGGCAGATGTTAGTGACAGATTATGAGGCCATATTTTCAGAGTTGTCACGCCATGCACTTATGATACTACCTACAGATGCTGAGAGAGTGCGAAGATTCGTGGTTGGGTTGCATCCAGGTATTAGAGCCACCATGGCCCGAGAGGTGGAGATAGGTACTCCTTATCAGCTTGTGGTAGAGATTGCTCGCTGGATCGAGGGTTATCGGTCGAGGAGCAGGGAGCAGGGTTAGCAGAACAAGAGGGCTAGGTTCTCTGTAGATTTCAGGGATGCCCCAGCTAGGAACCGAGGTCAGTTTGGGGGTGGTCAGCCCAGCAGGCCTTCATATTCAACACCTCCACTACCTCCTCGAGGTGTTGCAGTGAGGACTCAGTTCAGCGCCATGCCAGAGCGCTCCTACCGTCCCCCAGCTATTCAGAGTTCACTTAGTTGTTACTCCAGTCGCCAGAGATCCTCCAGTTCTCATTTTAGTGCTATGCTAGAGGGTTCACATCGCTCTCCGGCCATTCAGGATTCTCCTTCTTTGTGACAGCAGGATATGCCACTTGTGAGATATTACGAGTGCGGGTATTTAGGCCATGTGAGGTGGGCTTGTCCCAGGTTTTTGGTCAAGACATTGTAGCAGGGTTATCGGCCTATGAGTTCAGCACCAGCAGTCCAGCCACCTAGAGGTGGAGGACAAGTCGGCATGGGTCGTCCTAGAGGGGGAGGCCAGTCAGGAGGGGGTCAGTTAGCTCATGTTCACTCTGGGGGAGCTTAGTCTTCAGGTTCCCTAGCTAGATTTTATGCTATTCCGGCCAGATCAGATGCAGTGGCCTCAGACGCCGTGATCACAGGTATTATCTCAGTATGTGGTAGAGAGGCTTCAGTATTATTTGATCCAGGATCTACTTATTCATATGTTTCGGCCCTATTTGCTCATTTTTTGGATGTTCCTCGTGAGTCCTTGGGGTCTCCTATATATGTGTCCACCCTTGTGGGCGATTCTGTGGTTGTAGATCGGGTCCATCGTTCTTGTGTGATTACCTTCTGTGGGTTCGAGACCAGAGCAGACCTTTAATTGCTTGACATGGTTGATTTCGAGGTTATTCTAGGCATGGATTGGCTATCTCCTTATCATGCCGTACTGGATTGCCATTCCAAGAAAGTTACTTTAGCCATGCCTGGGTCTCCTAGGCTAGAGTGGAGGGGTTCCTCAGTTAGTGCATCCAGCCAAGTCATTTCCTTCATGAAGGCTCGGCGTATGGTCGAGAAGGGTTGTTTGGCTTACCTTGCTTATGTGCGGGACACCACCGTCGAGTCCCCGACTATTGATTCAGTGCCAGTTGTTCGAGAGTTTTCCGATGTATTTCCTTCAGACCTTCCAGGCATGCCTCCAGATCGCGACATTGATTTCTGCATTGATTTAGCTCTAGATACTCACCCTATTTCCATTCCCCCGTACTGTATGGATCCTAAGGAGTTGAAGGAGTTGAAGGAGCAGCTTTAGGATTTGTTGGCTAAGGTGTTCATCAGGCCGAGTGTATCGCCATGGGGTGCTCCAGTTCTATTCGTGAAGAAAAAGGACGGGTCTATGCGGATGTGTTTTGATTACCGCCAGTTGAATAAGGTGACCATTAGGAACAAGTATCCTCTGATGTGCATCGATGATTTGTTTGACCAGTTGCAGGGTGCTCGTGTGTTTTCTAAGATTGATTTGAGGTCGGGTTACCATCAGTTGAAGATTCGGGATTCTGACGTTCTGAAGACTGCTTTTCGCACCAGATATGGTCATTATGAGTTCCTGATGATGTCCTTTGGCTTGAATAATTCCCCAGCAGCATTCACGGAATTGATGAATAGGGTATTCAGGCCGTATATTGATTCCTTTATTATTATCTTCATTGATGACATCTTGATCTATTCGCGGAGCCTGGGTGAGCATGAGCAGCATTTGAGAGTTGTGCTCCAGACCTTGCGGGAACAGAAGCTATATGCTAAGTTCTCCAAGTGTGAGTTCTGGTTAGATTCTGTGGCATTCTTGGGGCATGTAGTATCCGGAGAGGGTATTAAGGTTGATCCTAAGAAGATTGATGCAGTTCAGAGTTGGCCGCGTCCTACTTCAGCTACAGATATCAGGAGCTATTTGGGCCTAGCAAGTTATTACCGGCGATTTGTGGAGGGATTTTCATCCATTGCAGCCCCATTGACTATATTGACTCAGAAAAATTCCCCGTTCCGATGGTTTGACGAGTGTGAAGCAAGCTTTCAGAAGCTCAAGACAGCATTGACCTCAGCACCGGTTCTAGTATTGCCTTCCGATTCTGGGATGTATACAGTGTATTGCGACGCTTCACGCGTTGTCTTGGGATGTGTGTTGATGCAGGAAGGGAGAGTGATTGCTTATGCTTCGCGCCAGCTGAAGGTTCATGAGAAGAATTACCCAGTGCACGATTTGGAGTTGGCGGCGATTGTTCATGCTCTTAATATTTGGAGGCATTACTTGTATGGGGTATCCTGTGAGGTTTATACAAACCACCGCAGTTTGCAGCACTTGTTCAAGCAGAGCGATCTTAATTTGAGGCAGCGCAAATGGCTTGAGTTGCTGAAGGATTATGACATCACCATTCTTTATCACCCAAGCAAGGCGAATGTAGTAGCAGATGCTTTGAGCAGGAAGGCGGAGAGTATGGGTAGTTTGGCTTTCATTGCAGTGGAGGAGAGACCTCTAGCTTTGTACATTCAGTCATTGGCTAACCGCTTGGTGAGATTAGATTTTTCAGAGCCACGTCGAGCTCTAGCTCATGTAGTTGCTCAGTCTTCATTATTGGGGTAGATCAAGGTTCGACAGTATGATGATCCGTGTTTGGAGGAGCTACGGGAGACAGTGGTTCAGGGTGGTGCTAAGGAGGTTACTATTGGCGAGGATGGTGTTCTAAGACTTCAGGGTCGTTTGTGTGTTCCTAATGTTGATGGCTTGAGGCAGAGAATTCTAGAGGAGGCACACAGTTCTCGGTATTCTATTCATCCTGGTGCTACGAAGATGTATCGTGATTTGAAGCAGCATTTCTGGTGGAGGCGGATGAAGAGGAACATTGTGGAGTATGTGGCTAGGTGTCTTAATTGCCAGCAGGTTAAGTATGAGCACCAGAGGCCAGGAGGCCTACTTCAGCATATGCCCATTCCTAAGTGGAAGTGGGAGCGCTTTACTATGGACTTCGTGGTGTGGTTGCCTCAGACTTTGCGGAAGGTTGACGCGGTTTGTGTCATTGTGGATAGATTGACCAAATCGGCGTATTTCATTCCTGTAGCTACTACTTATACTTCTGAGAGGCTAGCCCAGATTTACATTCGGGAGATAGTTCGGTTACACGGTGTGCCGGTGTCCATTATATTAGATCGGGGTCCTCAGTTCACCTCGCACTTCTGGAGAGCATTTCATAGTGATATGGGTACCCAGATAGATCTCAGCACAGCATTTCACCCTCAGACTGATGGCCAGTCGGAGCGTACATTTCAGATATTGGAGGACATGCACAGGGAATGTGTGATTGACTTTGGAGGTCAGTGGGACCAGTTCTTGCCTTTGGCCAAGTTTTCTTACAATAATAGTTATCAGTCCAACATTGAGATGGCTCCATTTGAGGCTTTGTATGGTCGGCAATGTCGTTCTCCTATGGGGTGGTTTGAGCCTGGCGAGGCTAAGTTATATGGCACCGACCTGATGAAGGATGCGTTGGAGAAAGTGAAGTTGATTCAGGAGAGGCTCCGCACAGCACAGTCCCGACAGAAGAGTTACGCGGATCAAAGGGCGCGTGATGTAGCATTTATGGAGGGAGACAAGGTAATGTTGAAGGTCTCGCCGATGAAGGGTGTTATAAGGTTCGGGAAGAAGGGCAAGCTGAGCCCGAGGTTTATAGGTCTTTTCGAGGTGTTGAGGCGAGTTGGAGGGGTTGCTTATGAGCTTGCTTTACCTCCAAATTTATCAGGGGTTCATCCAGTCTTTCATGTATCCATGCTTTGGAGATACCACGCTGACTTCTCTTACGTGGTTGATTTCAGCACTATTCAGTTGGAGGAGAGATTGGGTTACGAGGAGGAGCCAGTTGCTATTGTTGATAGACAGGATCGCCAGTTGAGATCCAAGAGAGTTTCTACCGTAAAGGTCTAGTGGAGGGGCCAACCAGTCGAGGAGGAGACTTGGGAGTCCTAGGAGGACACGCGGAGCAGATATCCGCACCTATTCAGAACTTCAGGTATGATTATAGACCCGTTTGAGGACGAACGTTTGCTTAAGAGGTAGAGAATGTAACGACCCGTTCGGTCGTTTTGCGTATTCGGACCCCATTCACCTAAATAAGACTTACCGTAGCGGCTTATAGTGATTTATGACTTGCGGGAACAGGTGGTTCGGGATTCAGAAGTGTTTAAAGCAGTATAGGAACACTTAGTTCCTTAAGGTTGACCTTTTTGGCCAAGTTTGACTTTGGTCAACCTTTTGAGCAAATGACCTCGGAATTGAGTTCCGACAGTTCCATTAGCTTCATATGATGATTTCTGACTTGGGCGTATGTTCGAAAAGGGTTTCCGATGACCTAGGAGCATTTCGGCGCCCATTATAGATATAAGAATTTCCTTAAGTTTGAAATTTGGTTTGGAACGTGATTTTATGTTATCGAGGTCTGAACGGAAATCCAAGATCGGGAATAGTTTCGTTATCTCATTTATGACTTGCCTGCAAAATTTGGTGTCATTCCGAGCAGTATAGGTCAGTCCGGCGCATTGTTATAGAAATCAAGAACTTGAAGTTCTTAATTAATGATTCTAGGGGTTTTGGGGTGTGATTTTGATTTTTAGCGTTGTTTTGAATGTTCCGAAGGCTCGAACGAGTCCGTATTATTATTTGGGACTTGTTGATATATTTGGACGACGGCTCGGGAGGGCCTGGGTGCCTTTCGGGCACCAAACGGGGCTAAAAACCAGCTGGTGCACCTGATCTGGTGTGACCGCAGGTGCGGTTGCCCAGTCGCAGGTGCGAGACCGCTCCTGCGGTCCAAAGCATCGCAGGTGCGACCCCAGGTGAGGTCCCCCTTTGTCGCAAGCGCGGGCAAAAGTCTGCAGGAGCGGAATCGCAGGTGCGGTCATCCCTCCGGAGGTGCGACCCCAGCACCACTCGCCCAGCTCCGTAGGTGCGAGCTTTAGCTCGCAGGCGCGGGACCGCAGGTGCGGTCCTCGAGTCGTAGGTGCAGTCCTCGAGCCGCAGGTGCGGAATCACTGTAGGCCAGGCAGTGTGTTTTCATTTAAAACTCGGGATTTTGCCCATTTCTTTCATTCTTCACCTTCATTAAAGACTTGGAAGCTTGGGGAAAGAGGTTCCACGACCTAGCTACTGATAAGGTAAGTTAATTCCACTTTAGTACTAGTTTAATACATGAATTACTAATTAAATTATCTACTAAATCATTGAAAATCAAGACTTGGGTAGTAACTTAGGGTTCTTGGGAAATTTGATGAATTATCCATTAATTGCCATGAATTCAAGTAGAAATCACATATTGACGATCCTTAGGCTATGGGTGAGTGATTCCTTTAGGAAGTTTTCGGAATCCGAGAGTGCGGGCCCGAGGGAGGATTTTAGTATTTCTTCAAGAATGATTAATTGACCAAATTCATAGGAGAATCTCATGTTTTGAATATAATTTGATATATGTTTGTATCGATTGATTAGTTTTGAGTCCTCGAGGGGCAAATTTGGAGCGTCGGGCGCGTTCTTGGTCTGGGGAGTAGATTCAGCACGAGGTGAGTCTCCTTTCTAACCTTGTAAGAGGGAATTGTCCCCATAGGTGTTCTATATGCTGTGTGTAATTGTGTTGGGGGCTACGTGCGTACCAAGTGACAAGAGTCCATACGTAGCGACTATCATGCCATGTCGGGTAGTTTTTGGGCTCACAAGCATGCTTTTATGTGCCTTATATGTATCTTTAGGCGTACTTGGAGTTGCTTATTTCTCTTGAACTAGTATGAAAATGGTGGAAAGTTGCATCTGAATTCCCAGTTAGTTAATCCCTGACACAAGTGTAACCTTTACTGAGCTTATTGATAAATTCGGTATATATATATATATATATATGTGTCAGCACCCGAGTCGCAGGTATGATTTGCGAGGGGGGGAAGCTTTATGATAATTCGGTATATATTTGTCAGCACCCGAGTCGCAGGTATGATTTGCGAGCGGGGGAAGCTTTATGATAATTCGGTATATATTTGTCAGCACCCGAGTCGCAGGTATGATTTGCGAGCGGGGGAAGCTTTATGATAATTCGGTATATATGTGTCAGCACCCGAGTCGCAAGTGTGATTTGCGAGCGGGGGATGCTTTATGATAATTCGGTATATATGTGTCAGCACCCGAGTCGCAGGTGTGATTCGCGAGCGGGGGAAGCTTTATGATAGTTCTGTATAAATATACTAGCACCCGAGTCGCTAGTATGATTCGCGAGCGGGGGAAGCTTTACGACCAAACAGTACTTAGATGTCTCCCTTACGACTCCGCCGATTGTCTTATTCCGGTGTGCGCATGACTATTTGGTACTGTTTCATGGATATTGGCTTGACACATATTGGGGGAAAGGAAAGTGGACATTGTTATTCATTTTCAGTAGCTATCTGGATTTCTGTGCTTGATACGCATTTTCTGCTCACTGTCTAACATGCCTACTGTATTTCTTGATATTTTGTCATATATTTTCCTGTTGGACCTTAGTGAGTGTCAAGTCGACCTCTCGTCACTACTTCTTCTATATTAGAGGGGATACTCACTGGGTACATATTTATTTATGTACTCATGTTGCACTTCTGTACCTAATTGTACAGGTTCTGAGGCTGGTGCATCTGGTTATCATATCGAAGCTACATATTGACTGTAGCGGACCTGACTTCACGGTGAGCTGTTTCTCTTGGCGATCCTCAGGCAGCACCATGGAGTTTCTTTTTATTATGTTCCCGTCTATTTATTTCAGACAGTGGGACTGTATATTCTATCTTTTGTATATCCAGTTAGTATTCCCGTGATACTCGTGACACTAGTTCCTGGCACACACGTGGTATTTTTGTAGATTATGTCCGTACATATATGCATATTTTGGACTCACACCCCATTATGACTGCTTTTGTTTAAATCTGGTTGATAATCCCTAATCGGTTAAAAATCTAAGCTTTGCAACTTAATATATATATATTGATATGTTAAGGCAAATGAGAAGGAACCGTAGTAGTTTAAATGTTGGCTTGCCTGACCCCGCTATTGTGCGCCATCACGACCTGAGTTAGGATTTTGGGTCGTGATATTCCGTTGTTGTTGGAAACCTTGTTCTTGGTTCCCTAATTTCCACTGGTATCAAAGCCTCTGATCCGTAAACAAGTGCGAATGGAGTTTCTCACGTGGCTGTTTTTGCAGTCGTTCTGTAAATCCATAATACTGCCAGTAACTCATCAGGCCAGTTTTCTTTGGCTTTCTCTAACCGTTTCTTTAGGTTGTTGACGATGACTTTGTTCGTTGACTCGGCTTTCCCATTAGCCACGGGGTGATATGGTGATGCAGTGATTCGTTTAATTTGCCAACTGTCGAAGAATTTCGTGATTTGAGAGCCTATGAAATGCGGGCCATTATCACATTCGATCTCCTTCGGTATTCCAAAGCGGCAGATTATATTTTGCCATATGAAGCTTTTCACTTCTTTTTCTCGCACCTGTTTAAAAGCTTCCGCCTACACCCATTTTGTGAAGTAATCAGTTAACACGAGTAAGAACCGTACCTTTCCTTTAGCTGGGGGAAAAGGTCCTACTATGTCCATGCCCCATTTCATAAATGGCCAAGGTGATACCACTGGGTGAAGTAACTTTGTCGGTCGATGCATGTTATTAGCAAACTGTTGTCACTTGTCGCATTTAGCTACGAAACTTTCAGACTCTTCTTCCATTTTGGACCAATAGTACCCTACTCTAATTAGGGTTTTGACTAAAGATCTTGCTCGTGCATGATTTCCACAGTGTCCTTCGTGGACTTCCTTCATCACGAACTCTGTTTGATTGGGTCCAAGGTATTTTGCTAAGGCACCTCCAAATATTCTGCGGTATAGAGTATTGCGAATGAGGCAGTACCGTGCAGCGTTTCGGCGTAGTGCTTGAGCTGCTTTTCTATCTTCAGGTACGGTACCATTTTGCAAAAAGTTTAAAATTTCGTTTCTCCAATCCCAGGTTTAATTGTTAAATGTTACCTCATTTTTATCCTGGTTGATCGCTAAATGAAATAAGTGAATGACAATTGCATTGTCTTTGTTTGACACTTCTGCAACTGCTGCAAGGTTAGCTAATGCATCCGCTTCTGCATTTTCTTCCCTGGGTATTTGCATAATTTTCCATGATTGGAATTGTCTTACTAGGTCTCATGCTTTTTCCAGGTATTGTTGCATACAAGTCTCTCTTGCGATATAAGTCCCCTGTATCTGGTTTACTACCAGTTGAGAGTCACTTTTGATCTCGACTTGTTCGATTGACAGTTCCCATGCCAGTTCAAGTCCTGCAATGACAGCTCCGTACTCTGCTTCATTATTAGTTATGGGATAACATTTAATAGCTTGCCGTATCTTTTCACCCGTGGGTGATATTAAAACTATTCCCAAGCCAGCTCCTTTTACATTAGAGGAGCCATCAATAAAGAGGATCCATATACTTGGATTAGCCCCATTAAAGAGTTGTAACTCTTTTTCTACTTCAGGAATTATGCTGGTATTAAAATCAGCAACAAAATTAGCTAAAATTTGAGACTTTATTGCAGTCCTAGGCTGATATATTATGTCATGCTCACTCAATTCTATTGCCCATTTAGCTAATCTTCTCGATAATTTTTGTTTATGCAAAATGTTTCTCAATATGTATGAAGTCACAACAGTAATGGGATGACATTGAAAATATGGTCTTAATTTTCTAGCTGCCATAATCAGAGCTAAAGCTAAATTTTCCAGATGTGGGTATCTTGTTTCAGCATCTAACAAGGACTTGCTTACGTAATAAATTGGAGATTTTTTACCTTTGTCTTCCCTTACCAGTACTGCACTTACGGCAATTTTTGCTTCGGCAAGATACACATACATCTTTTCCCCTTCTTTTGGTTTTGACAGCAGCGGGGGTTTTGATAAATATGCCTTCAGATCTTTGAGAGCCTATTGACATTCCTCAGTCCATTCGAACTGATTCTGTTTTTTAAGAACTGAAAAGAATTTAAAACTCTTTTCCGAAGACCTGGATATAAATCTCCCCAAGGCTGCAATTCTTCATGTTAATCTTTGCACTTCTTTTTTGCTTGTAAGTATATTGGGTATTTCATCAATAGCTTTAATTTGAGCGGGATTTACTTCTATTCCTCTATTTGACACAAGGAAACCTAAAAACTTACCTGATTCTATGCCAAAGGCGCATTTTTTTGGGTTTAGTTTCATATTATACCTGCGTAAAATAGTGAAGGTAATTGAAAGATGCTTGAAATGATCTTCCGCTTGTGTTGATTTTACCAGCATGTCATCGATGCAAACCTCCATCGTCTTTCCTAGATGTTCCTATAACATCTTGGTCACTAGCCGTTGATATGTGGCTCCAGCGTTTTCAGGCCAAAAGGAATGACTTTGTAACAATAAGTCCCCATGTTTGTAATAAAGGAAGTTTTTTCCTCGTCTGAGGGATCCATTTTTATCTGATTATAACCAGAATATGCATCCAAAAAGCTTAGCAATTCGTGGCCTCATCATCGATCACTTGGTTCTTGAATGGTCCTTGCTTTCTTTTCTTTTGCTTGACAGGTACGAAGGATGGATCTTCATTTAGCTTATGAGTCATCACTTCCGGTGGGATACGTGTCATATCTGAATGGGACCATGAAAAGCAATCTGCGTTAACTTTTAAATAATCAACTAACTCACCTCTTCTGCTGGGACTTAGCCTCGTGCCTATGTGGACTTTTTGTTCAGGCTCCCGTTCAAACAGTGGAATAGCTTCGAGCTCTTCCGTAGTTGCTTTGATATATTCATCCTCTTCTGGTTCCTGAATGACATCAGGTCTGGAATCCATGTCCATATGTTTTGGTATTTCTTCCGAGGTGACCTGGTTCACCTTCTTGTGGCTATCATCTTCCATACCTGTTTGAATAATAATTTCTTCTATACATGTTTGAGCAAAAAAAAATTGTCCCTGTTTGTGCAACCGTACCTGCCTGAGTGGCTTCCTTATCTTTTGATTCTTCCGTTTTTTTGTTATAATGTACCACGGAATTTATACTCTTTGATGTTTGTTGATCCCCCCGAATCTGTTGAATTCCCCATTAGGAAAGGAATTTGATTACCTAGTGTAGGGTAGATGGTACCGCTCTCATGTCATGAATCCATGGTCTCCCCATGATTACATTCTAAGCCATGTCAGTATCAATGACTTGGAACCTAGTATTCTTGATTACTCCCTCTGCATAAGTACTAAGTTCAACTTCCCCTTTTGTTATGACCGTAGAGTTATCGAACCCAGATAAGGCTCGTGCTTTTGGGATTAGTCGATCCTCCATTAACATTTCTTCCACAACTCTTGATAAGATAATGTTAACTGAGCTACCTGCATCAATAAACACTTTTTTTACGTTATTGTCATGTATAAGTAAGGATATTACCGGTGCGTCATTGTGTGGGATCATTAGTCCGTTGATGTCTGCATCGTCGAATGATATATTGTCTGCTTCCAGATCTTCACGAATCCGCTTCTCGTGCGTAATTGTGAATTTTGTGGTTCTTTTGCATATTACTCCGTTTACCTCCTCACCCCCGTGTATTACGTTGACTGTTCGTTTTGGAGATAGTGGCTTTGGTGTCTCTTGCATGTTCTTCATATATGCCTTCTTACCTTTTTCACTAAACAATTTTGTTAGGTAGCCCTGTTTTAATAATTGTTCTACCTCACCTTGCAAAAATCTGCAATCTGACGTTCTGTATCCATGGTCATTATGGAATTCACACCGGAAGTCTGGGTTCTTTTTATTTGGGTTCGACCTCATTTCTTTGGGCCATTGAACCTTATCGCCCATATTTCTCAGTACTGCAATTAATTCAGAAGTACTTACATTGAAGTTGTTCTCTCCAATTCTTGTATTACCTCTACTTCGTTCATCCTGATCCTTTCTTGATCTTGATGAGGACGAGCACGTATCTCTATTTGATGGTCTGTATTCTGACCAAGCATTTTCAAACCAGGAACGAGTTTCTCCTCCCGAGGGTCCATATAAGGATCGTACATGTTCTTACTTGTTCTCTTTTCCGGTTCGGAGTGTCTAGAACTAGTTCGATCTTTAGTTTTTGATTGGGAAATGGTATCCTCCTCTATTCGCAGCTTGGTACTATACCTGTTATAGACATCGTTCCATGTTGTGGCGGGAAATTCTCTTAAGCTTTTTTTGAGCCTTCTCGTGGCTTCTGAACTTTTGTCATTTAAATTGCCCTTGCAAATGCCATGGCTGCCCAATTATCAGGTACCCTTGGTAGCATCATTCTTTCGTGTTGGAACCTGTCTACAAATTCACGAAACAACTCTGTGTCTCCCTGTTTTATTTTGAATATATCCTCCATTCCTTTTTTCACTTTTTACGCACCAGAATGCGCTTTTATAAAAGAATCTGCAAGCTTAGAAAAAGAATCAATAGAGTTTTCAGGTAAAAGATAATACCAGGTTAATGCTCCTTTAGTGAGTGTTTCTCTGAACTTCTTGACTAGTACTGACTCAATTTCTTGTTTAGTGAGGTTGTTGCCTTTTACCCCGGTGGTAAAATCAGTTACATGATCGCGTGGATCAGTTGTCCTATCATACTTGGGAACGTCAGGCATCTTGAATTTCTTAGGAATAGGCAGGGGTGCTGCACTTGGTTTCCAAGGTTGTTGAGAATATCTATCAACGTCAATGCCTTTGATAACAAGTGGTACTCCAGGAATTTGTTTGATTTGATCGTTTTGTTCCTTCACTTGTTTCTACAAGGTTAGTAATAAAGATTGTAATCTTGGGCTATTGAACATACCTGGTCTTGCTTCGAGGGATTCATTAGGTGTTCCCCCCCTTGCTGCGTTCGCTAATCCAGATTGAGGATATTCTATAGTTATGGTGTTGTTAGGAGGCGGTGTAGGTGACGCTGCCGGTATCCCCCTCACGAAGTCTTGTAAGTCTTGGTTTACGTATCCAGCAATCATTTGTTTCACCTGATCTTATTCTCATGTTTGATCGTTACCGTTATGATTGTTGTTTTGAGTAGTAGATCTTTCTGGGGATGGCTCCCTTGAACCTCGTGGGGTTCCAGCAGGTGATGGAACTGGAGTTCCAATCCTCTATTGGTTGTTATCGTTGGTGTTTGACATAATTCAGAGAATGTTTGCTTGAAAGTAAACAAAAATTATCAGATTACCGGTAACGGGACTAATTTGTTTAACCAAAGAATTAGATTCTCTGTCAAAGCTATTTTAAGAAGTACACGGGTTTCTCATAACCAAAGAATAAATTAATAATTGCAAGAAAATTTGTAATTGGAAAGCAATATGATGCACAAAAAGGTAAATGTATTGCAATAGTGATATCAATGTGTCTTACAAGTTATATTTTACTCCCTTAAATAGGGAATTTCTTAACATAACGCCTGTAAATATGTCCTCCATTCTTTTCTCCACTTTTTGTGCACAGGAGTGTGCTTTTATGAAGGAATCTGCAAGCTCAGCAAAAGAATCAATAGAGTTTTCAGAGAGAAGAGAATACCAGGTTAGTGCTCCTTTGGTAAGTGTTTCTCGAAATTTTTGACTAAGACCGACTCAATTTCTTGTTTTGTTAAGTCATTGCCCTTAACTCCAGTGGTAAAAGCAGTCACATGGTCACGTGGGTCGGTTGTCCCGTCATAATTAGGAACATCAGGAATTTTGAACTTCTTGGGAATAGGCAAGGGTGTTGCGCTTGGTTTCCAAGGTTGTTGAGAATATCTATCAACGTCAATGCCTTTGATTATAGGTGGTACTCCAGGAATTTGTTTGATTCGATCATTTTGTTCCTTCACCTGTTTCTGCAAGGTTAGTAATAAAGTTTGTAATTCAGAGCTATTAGACATACCTGGTCTCGTTTCGAGGGATTCATTAGGAGTATCTCCCATTCCTGAGTTTGCCAACCCAGACTGAGGATTTTCCACGGTGATGGTATTATTGGGAGGTCGTGTCGATGGTGACGTTGTCGGTAATCCCCTCGCGAATTCTTGCAAAACCTGGCTTACATACTCTGCAATCATTTTCTTTACTTGATCTTTTTCCACAGTTTGATCGTTACCACTATTATTGTTGTTGGATCTTTCTGGGGATTGTTCCCTTGAACCTCGTAGGGTTCCTACGGGTGATAGATTTCCATCCCTTTGTTGGTTATTTTCATTGGGGTTCGACATAATTCAGAGGATATTGCTTGAAAAGTAAACAAAGATTATCAGATTCCCGGTAACGAAACCAATTTTCTTAACCAAAGAATTAGATCCTTTGACCAAAGCTATTTTTAGGATGAACGCGAGTTTTTGATAAACAAGGAAATAATGATAATTGTGAATAAGCAAATAAATAGAAAATAATGAGATGCACAGAAAGTAACGTGTATTATAATCATCGTTCAAATGTCCGTTACAAGTTATATTTTATTCCCTTATATAAGGAATTCCTTAATATAACGTCTACCTTTTACAATGATCCCACATTAATGACTAATTATGACATTAATGTAACGTTACAAAGAGTAACCGTAACTGTTGCGTGAAGGTTGTGTAACGTTTGGATCATTAATTGAAGATCTCTGAATCTGTCCGTAGCTCTGTCTGGATTTATTCCGATCGTGTCTCTTCCTTGTCTCAATCAGGTTGAGTTTCCCGTAGCTGATTACCCCTAGGTTATATTGTGTCGTGCCTCTTTGCCTCGTTCCTCATTACAGAATCCTGTCCAGCTGTCATATTTTTATTGCTCCATATAACTGGCTGAGTAATCAAGAATTATTACACGTGTGAAGATTTTTTTACCAATACAATAACATGAACAATAACTCCAAATATTGATAATCAACAATGAAAGAGATAACATGAAAACTGACTTCAAATAATGATAATCAACAACAGGAGAGACAACACGAAAAATGATAGAGGCAACAAGTTCGACTAAGGCATGAGAGTAATTTATCAATTAGGATGTGGAACAAGTGTTAACGAAGTCATTTAGTCATGTAAGGATAGACTAACACAAATAAGAATAGAGTGACTATGAGAATTTAGAACATCATATGGCATTTCAATTAAAGCATGGATATAGTCTAAGTAGCCTAATTCAGTTTAATACCATGTACAACCCGTGTACTCTCTTGTCACATTGTGCACTCGGCTTTCACTTAGCAACAATGAATCAATCAATACAAATTCCTAAGGGGTAGTTTCCCCCACATAAAGTTAGGCAAGATACTTACCTCAACTAGGCCAACTCAACCCTATGAAATAGCTTTTCCCTTAATTAGCCTCCACTCTGATCAAATCTAACCAAAATCGAATTAATGACATCAAACAATGCAAGAGAAACCAATTACAATAAATAAAGCTATAATCTTTACATTTTCTCCAAAAAGTCAACAAAATTCAAAGTCGGACTTGCCTTGGATTCCGAATCCAATATTACCCGAGCGAAGACCGAACCAATACAAGCTCACACGAATGAAAACCAACTCAATCGGAGTCCGATAGCTCAACCAATTCGCCAAAACATCGCTCTTGGATGTTCATAACCCCAAGAGTCCAACCCACACTAGATGGGTCCCATATATCCGGAAGTACTCCTCCAAAACTCGCCAAATTCGAGTATGTTGTTCTCCTAATATAGGAGAACAAAACCCCAAAAGTTATCGGGAAATAAACTCCTCTAACTCATTTTAGATTTTTAATATTTAGGACATAACCCTAGGTATTGATTTAAAGAATAAAATAAGTTTTCAATTCAAATCATGGATTAAAGAATAAACCAAGGGGATGAATCAAAGGTAAATACATAGGTTATGGTTTGGACCTTACCTCATGGAAGAAACTTGAAGAACATCCTTGAATTCTCTCAATCACAAACTTTCAAGATGAGAAAAAATCCAACAACATTAATAGCCAAAAACGCTCAGATGTTCTGCCTTGTTTCTTGTGCCATACGATCCAGAAACTCACTTTTGATGCCTCCAATGGATTTCGCGTAAAAATTTAGTCATGTTAGGCTTTTTAATCACTCCATTTGACCTTATAATGAAGGAGATATATTGGTTTTAATACTTGAAAATAGTGTAGATTTTTAAATGAAAAAGGTCTTAAAGTATCCCAATTGTATGCTAAATGGTTTATAAAAACCCTCCGTCCATCTATCCGTCTGAAAATATATAGGACGTTAATTCTATTGTCAAAATTACCCCCACGACTAGTGGCTCTTCATGTGGGCCTCTCATTAAATGATGTGGCATCCTTTCATTTGTCCACGTGGCCCAGTGGGGCTAAAATTGTATTTGGGTAATTTTCGACCCATTTAACCGATCCGACTCACTCCTTTCACCTTATACCCAATCTTTTAACCTGATACCCACATATTTTACTCGTCTTCTTCCTTAATTTAGAACCTAGGTCATCAGGTTGCTCATATAGCCTTCTTCCCTAAAATTTCTCTTTTTCAACTAATTAATTTTTTTTCTTTTTCCTTCGAATATTGTGGTTGACTGTAAAAGTTCCGTCTTTATTGAATAACAAAAAGTTCAAATGTCTAAAAAATTTGTCTCCTCTTGTTCGTCGCATCGTTGTGGTTGTGGTTTAATTTCAAATTATTTTGTGGCTAAGTCTCATTTGAATGGTGGTCGTCGGTTCTACAAATGCCCTCGTTTTGATGAGGAAGCTTCATGTGGTTTGTAGGAATGGCGGGATGAATAGATCCCACCACATGTGACGATGTTAAGCCATAACTTGAATACTTCACTGAAGTTAGTGGAAGTTGAAAGAAATTATCTGAAGAAGATGGTGGCTAACTTGGAAGATGTTGTTTCTGCTGGAAGAGTGAAAATAGAGGAAATAATGGAAGAGATGGAGGGAATTAATTCAGCAAACTTAGAGAAGGTCGCCATGATGGAGGATAAACTACAAAATATGAAGTGGTTTGTTTTTTTTTCTTGGGTTGTCTTTGTGTTGGTGCTAGTTTTCAAGATGATGTAGTGTAGTTAGGTTATTTTGTAATTTAGCATATGTTGTAATTTGCAGATGTTTATCGATTTGTTTCAAATGTTGTAATTCTTCAGATGTTGTAATGCTGCATCTGCAATGGTTCTCTGTTGGTATGAAATGAAGCTTTTTACCATTATCCTCACTCTCATACAACATTTTGCATACACGGACAATCATTAAGTCAAATTGAACCACCTCTTATAAATAGACAAGAAGAACATTGTCATTAATCAAGTAGCAAACAAAACATCCTTTCAATATTTAAGCCCAACAAAACATTGCTATTAGACAATTAAATGTGTGATCCAAAAACCTGTACCACCGTCACAACATTTACTTGTCTAAAAACTTAAAACATGAATAAACACCATGTAGTCAAACAGTCAAGCAAAAAAGGATTTAAATGTATATTACATTCATCATTTCTTGTTACACTACTCCCCCTTACCCCTCCCCTTTCCTCTTCTAGCTGTAAGTTTACCAATCTTTTCCTCTTTCACACCTAATAGTTGAGATGTGTTCATTGCCTAGTTCGCCTTCCAGGTAGTTCTCTTTGGGGAGTATGGTCGTTTTTGTTGGTTGTGAGCTACCTGTGTGATCATATATGAATGGTATCTTCCTAGTCCCGGAATTTTCTTATGTTGAAGTGTAGTCTTAATACCAGAGACAACCTTAGGCCTCAAAACTGGGTAAGCTTTTGCACCAAAGCCTGCTTGAATAAGCCTTCTTCTAGTGTGAATATTCTGACTTGGCATCTGATTTGCCTGGGTGTATTGACTGGAGAGCTGACATGGCATTTGAAGGTAGTGACTAGATTGCTGACTTGGTTGATGAGTGTACTGACTTGATTGCTTACTTGACATCTGAGTGTACTGACTGGAGTGTTGACTGGACAGTTGACTTGGTTGGCTAGCCTGACTTGGCATTTGTTGGTCTTGTGCTTTAAAACCTGGTTTAGGGACCATGAAAAATTCTGATTCTTGGTCTTCAGTTGTCTGAGTGTGGTCTTGCACATTCTTGGATTGTAAGTGTAACCAAATATATTGTAAGTACAAAAGACAGATTGCAAGTATAAACACTAGATTGTAAGTATACCTTAATGACTAATGGACAGCTTCTTTTATTATGGTTTGGCTTGCCAAAAAACCACAAGTCATTTGAAGACCCTTCCTAGATGTTGACCATTCTCCTTGCCTTTTCCTAGCTTCATCCTTATCTCTTGACCTTTTCATTTTAGGTCTACCAACCATCTTTGCTAATGTTGGTGGTTCTATGGCTTGGTGTGGCTAAACTTTCTAGAATTTTTCACCTCTAAGAGGTTGCAGTTTGTGCTGATACACCAACTGCCAAGCTTGTTGGAATACCACCAGTGAATCCCAAGTGTTGGGTCTTGTTTCTTATAGTTGAATGCTCTGATAGCATGAGCACAAGGGATTCCAAACAAGTCCCAAATTCAGCATGTTCACCTTTGTTGCTCCAGAATCGCTGTGCGCCTGTCTTAACCATCACTTATTTCAAAACCCCTATCTCCATTGAAATTTTTCACTTTGAAGCCATCTCTCTATAATCATTGTATAGCTATATTGCATATGGTTTGTATTCACCTCTCCAACTGCTAACTTCATCTGCTCTATCCATTAGTTGATTCATCACCTTCAATTAGCAACCAGTAAACAAGCAGTTAGTCAACATTAGACTATTTAACAAGCAGTAAAGATTTAGTAACATAGTAAACAAGTAGTTAGTCAATTAGTCAACAGATTAACAATTGACTTCACCTTCACTCTTATATCATCAAGCATCTTCACAATTGGCTTATGTCTAGATTCAAGAATCCAAGAGTTGAAAGACTCTGTAAAGCTGTTGTCCACCATTTGATTCTTACATTGGGTATCAAAGTAAGCTCTACACCAGCTTATTGGAGGATATTTCAGCAAGTCCCTGACAGCATTCTCCGACACTTCACCTAGCAGTTTCAACATATCCTTAAATTTTTCCTCGTATATGCTCCAAAAACACCACCACACTAATTTTTTCATCTCATCAGTCTTCCAATCTTTGCTCAAGTTTTTTTTCCTCGTATATGCTCCAAAAACACCACCACATTAATTTTTTCATCTCATCAGTCTTCCAATCTTTGCTCAAGTTTTCTTCAATATTCCTTGAACAATATGATTGTGGACATACATTCCTTACAGCATCTAATAGACCCTGCACATGAAGAAACATTACATTAAGAAATTAAATAACATAATCTTGAAGAAATAAATTTTTAGCATATGGTAACATACCTTCTACATATCTGACATGAATGTATACCCTTCACCCTCTTTCAAGTCCAAAGAATCCTTCAAGTTCTCCATGAACCACTGCCATGTTCTTTTTGTATCCTTTTCCACTACAGCCCAAGCTAGTGGATACACATTCTTGAAAGAATCTTGAGCAACAGCAACTAACAACATCCCTTTGCGTTAGCCTTTTAAAAATGTTCCATCTAGATCTATAAAAGGTCTCAAACCTGCTTTGAATCCACTCTTGAGGGCCTGGAAGCAGACATACATCCTCAAAAATCTTCTTTTACCTTCCTCCATTGCATCCTTGGATATCTGTATCACCACATCAGTACCAGGGTTGGTTTCTCTCAACTCTTGAGCATATGCCACCAACTTTCTGTACTCATCCAAGTAACTGCCCTCCGATTTCTCTAAAACCTTTCTCTTCACCCTTTTTAACTTTGAATCACTCGCATTCAAACTAAATATATCCTCTAAATCAACCTCCATCTCTTTAACCTTAAACTAAGGATTATTTTGAATCTTTCTCTTAAAATAATGTGCTAAAGGAGCAGGAGTAGCTCTTATGTTCTAAAAACTTCACCACATTCATGTTCATCCCTCCAAGTTTTTATTTTTACCCTTTGATCTCTATCATCCTTAGAAATAAGACATTTAAAGGGACACCATTCTGACACTTATCTATGTCTTCTCCTATCACTCTTATCTACCTGAAGGCCCCTCTTATTAGAAACAGCATAATAACCAATAACCTCCTTAGCTTCAGCAAGATCTTTGAAAGTCACACCTTTTTCCAATGTTCTATACCTACAAGTTGGTCAGTCACCTCACACTTCTTCTGCCTCTCAAATAGACCTAGAGAATCACTATCATAATCACTATCAACACTTTCAATATATGTATCATCTTCACTACTATCATCGTCAGAAGCTACAGCAACAGGTACACTATCTGTTGCTATAAACTGGGTAAATACAGGAATATTTAGAGTACCATCCAAAAGGTCAACACCAAATAATTTTACATCAGTGAAACCATCATTAACTAGGGCTTGAAGCTTCCTAGTCCCTTCATCCCCATCCAACAAAAAATACCTCCCAGATGGGTCAATAAATATTAATTGTTGTACCTCAACAAATCCTATTACTCTAGTGTATTCTTTACACAAATCAATATAAGAGAGGTGGTCTACTTCATAACCGCTCAACAGGTGCACATCTTTCTTAGTATAAGATAGTGTAGGTTTCAATACCCACTCACCCCCATAATTAAAATACAAGTTCACTTTATCCCCATCCTTCGAATAAAATCACAAGCAACAACAATAAAAAAAGGCAAAATGGGACCACATCAGCAGTATTCAAGGCATTAACAATAAAAATATAAAGAAATGAACCTCACTATCAATTAATTATACAAATCGACATAAACCCTAGCTTTAATATGTAGGACAAACATGACAAGGACCACCAAAAACAAAAGTAACATAAATTAATCTGGAAAGGTACAAAAAATAGCTCAGGTAACATAAAAAAATCACATGCAAAAGACATAAACTTGTCAGTTCCCAAATATTCCCCAACCCAACATTTTAATAACTTAAAGTTGTGAATACTTGCTTTAATTGAATGATATTGCAAGATGGTGCTGGAAATCAAAGTTGTTCGTGTTTTGTGCGCACCAAATCGAACCAAATCATGAACCCTAAAGAAACCCTAAAATCGTCATTTGTTGGTTTAGATAGAGGAAATGAGAGAAATGGTAAAACAAAATATCTGTTTTGTCGTTGGGTATAAGGTAAAAGAACTGACCCACATAAAAAGAGTGGGTCAGAACGGTTAAATGGGTCGGAATTTCCAAAATACATTTTCAGTCCCACTAGGCCACATGGACAAATGAAAAAATGCCACATCATATAACGAGAGGCCCACATGAAGAGTCCTTACTCGAGGGGGGTAATTTTGACAATAGAATTAACGTCCAATATATTTTCAGCCGAATAGATGGACGGAGGATTTTTTTAAAAACATTTAGCATACGATAGGGGTATTTTAGGCCCTTTTTTATTTTTAAATACGAATTCCGTGATAATTTCGTAATTAATGTGAAAAAATCTAGTAACCCGATTCTTAGTAAAATGACCATAAATATATCATACGATGACGAAACTTGATAATTTAAGTTGATATGGTTCCAAAATTACGATACGAATATAATGGTTTTGTCGAAACACGAATCAATGTCTGTTTGAAACAATATGGTAACCTTTATGCTCAAATCGTTGTTGAAACCGAAAACAATCACGATACAACCCAAACTTGTCCACTCATCAGAATTTACCAAACTTTGTGGACATATCCAAAATCATCACATAGACTTATTGGAGTAATTAAATCCCGATTTCGAGTTTGTTTACCCAAAATCCAAACCTTTGTCAACTATTCCAACTTAAAGCTTCTAAAACGAGAATTATTCTTCAAATTCTAATCCGAACAGCTCGAAAACCAAAACCAACCAAACACGCAAGTCATAATACATAATATGAAGCTACTCAATGTCGTAAACCACCAAATGGAATGCTAAAGCTCCAAAATGACCGGTCGGGTCGTGACATTCTCCCCCCACCTAAACATACATTCGTCCTCGAACGTGCCAAGAGTCATTCCAAAGCCATCAAATCATCTTATACCCTCACCATACACATAAACATGGGTGATACCACGTCATCCAAATCCATATAAGCTCGATAACACCACCTAACAGAGGATCCTTACTTCAACCTTAGTACATAAACCTTAAAACCCAAATCCCCAACATTCAAAACTCATTATATGACCCAATTCAGCATCTATGCACCGTACAACTATAAATAATCTGTATCAATCCATAATCATATCTCAAGACATAATCACATGATATACTACATAACTCAAATACTCATGGCAATAACTTTCGACCGCAATAGCTGCTCGATAACCAACCCAACATCGGTAACAAACCTTATATCAACTAAACCCTTTTTATGAACCTTCGTACACTGCCAGTAATGAAAGCAACATACAGAAAACTATAACCACCCATCGGATTAACAATTCGTGGAGCTCTCTTCCCAATAAGAACCACAGCCAAAATCTAAGCAGACTAGTGACACAATTCTTGCAAACATACATTAATCAAATCCGATTGCATTCATTTCAGGCCCAATAACCTCACCTAGTACAAGCTACTCAACCAACCTGTCACACAAATCCTACTTAGAGCCACATACCATGCAATATGTGCACCAACAAATAATAACTCAAATATCCCCAATGATGTAAAGAGAATGGAAATGAAGAAACCATCCCGCCAGCTCAACAGACACCACCACGAAGCACAATGCTATCAATCCACCACACAAGGGGAAACATAACACACGAAATAAGCACAAAGGATCATATCCTAGCATAATGTCATTGTGATGCATGACCTAATCGGACATCGGTCCACCTGGAATACGTCGAGCCTTGATACTCACAATCAACAACCATAAGCATATCAACACCAAACACACAAAGAGACCATAACCATGGAGATACGGATATCACTATATACCATAATAGGAAGACCATAACCAAGGCACAATCAACCATTCAACAGCGCAAGAGCACTCTCGCTAGAATCTCTCTACAAAGCACAAACAGTACCGTATTATATGTGCAAATAGTCAACAGTCTCACAATTGTCTGTAGAATAGGAGAGTGACATATGGAACACAACAGCACACTGATAAGATCGACTCTAACCGATGACACCACCAATAACATCGGGTGTGCCGAGTAAACAAATCTGACCTGATGTATAATCACCTACTAGTAGCCTCCAAATCAATTTTGATCCTTTTGAAGTAGGTAGATAGCCTCTGAAAATCCCATAATAACATATTTATAGTACGTACCATCAGTTACCAACCTCTTAACATACCTTCATCGTTCACAACCATGGAACAATCTGCCTCGAGAACCCTCTTAGTCTTCAAATCCCTAGAATACTAGAATATCCATATTCGATCCCAACTGCACTACTCAAATAACTAACGCATTCCACACATACGGTCAACCCATGAGAAGCACTTTTATAATTCTTTCATGCCACAAAGAAAAATCTTGACAGCAACGGTCGATCAACTAGGGGATTACCATAATACTAGTCATGCATCCGCAAGTCAAAATATAGTGTGCCTTCTTATGTGTGCACCCTTCTCAGGTGGTATCAAATAATGCTAGCATTCTTCTATACATCTTAAATAATCCATGTTGTCTAGAACTCGTGACCCCATTCAAGCGAAAATCATAACACGCAACATGTTCCTTATGCTGGAAGTAAACACCTAGCCCAAGTTGTGGTCGACACTGTCAAGAACTCTTCCAGGCCAATCCGCACATCACCAAGCTATCAGAATTGAACTTCCCCAACTAAACCAAGTCATGCAAGCCGCCAAACCCGAGATTATTGCCACAGAACGCTGGTGAAACGTTACCACACCAAAAGACCAGTTACCTTTGCTGTTATACTGGCCCAATATCACCGAGCTAGCCCATTTCTTATAATCCTCCTGGACTTATATTCAGGTCAACACTTACCCTTATCGTTACATAATGATTCTAAGTCAAAACTCATTGCGGAAGACCCTAGCACAAACCACATCGTCCGAAAACCCATACACCGATGTATTTCCTCTTGAGCGCCCAACAATGCTGCAGCCAAGATACCCACTCAAAAGAGACCTTCTGTGAATCTGAAGATGTTTCTCTAACCTCTCTCATACGGAAATGTGGATTTAGCAATGATACAGATATACCGCAAGTTCTACCACCATCCCATGAAAATCTCAGATCTTAGTCATGTATAATTCTAGGGAACCCCTCAGCACTGCATAAATACCTCAGATCCAAGACTAATATCACACTTTCCTATGTAATTTGATCATCAATAGCAGACTCCTCCACTTGGCACGGAATCATAGGGCACAATATGCGATGATCCACATTACCAACCTTCATAAGCTCGTACAACACCATTCTGATACACGAACCAGTCGCATCATACACATGAACAACTGAAGATCTACCAACACGTCAGCGTTTTTAGTTTGGACAATACCTCGAGAAAATGATCGAGCATCTATGGCTCGCTCGTAGCCCATCTGTAGCATTACAAACCGTCGGAGCATGGTTGATACCGAGTGTGCAACATCATATACGAGTGGATGTAAAGGAATATAAAGTATATGCTTCAAGCTGAATCAATGTCGCACGATAAGGAATGAAAAACGTGGTTCTAATAGTTCCATAGCCTCTCAAAGATAAGCACATATGTCTCTATGCGGATCTGCAAGACTCTACTAAACTTGTTTATGACTCGTAGCACCTATGAACCTAGAGCTATGATACCAATTTGTCACGATCTCAACTTCCCTCCGTATGATGTCGTGATGTCACCTAGTATCTAAGACTAGTTAAGCCTAACACATGATGGTTTCATAAAAGAATTAAATTGTTTAATCATTAATAATAAACTATTAAATGACATATATATCCGAAAGTGGCTAATAGTTATGCATTTTTCAAAACATGTAGTATGGAGTCATAAGCACTACTGACATACAATAGAATTTCAAAACACAATATTGTTTTCAATTATAATTTAACAGTAGCATGATAAAGTAAGATGGTGACTCTGAGGCCTGCGAATGTCAAGCAGGTATACCACGAAATCTCCCGCCGCGCAGAAGCAACTCTCAACAACACGATCAGAATACCTAGATCTGCACAAAAATGTACGGAAGTATAGCATGAGTACGCCACACTAGTACCCAGTAAGTATCAAGCCTAACCTCGGTAGAGTAGTGACGAGCCCGATCAAGACACTTACTAGACATAGAAACTTGTTACAGATATACATATGTTATTAATAGAAAGAACATCAATGTAAGGCCAACTGCGGAAAAATTATTAATTTACAACCGACAATGAAGTAATAGAAACATAAATGGAAGGAAGTAGTAAATGATAATAAAGAAACAACATAATCATAACACCAATTAGATGTAAATGAACTATAATAAGGAAGAAAACGGATGACAACTCAAATAATCAAACTGCTCCCAACGCATGGACTTACAACAAGAATGTTATTTGGGTCTTGTGAATGATGTGGTGCATGGTGAGAATCCAGCAAGGTATGCAATCATGTTCTGATGCATCGTGTGGTGATTGATACGGTGTTCACATATGGGAAGCAGTCATGGCTGAGAGTTCGGATGTTGGAATTAGGCTCTAAGGCTCATTTGCCTAAATAAAAGAGGATATCTTCAGAGTTGTTTGAGCAAATGTACTCGACTAGGTTGTGGTAACACGGAGCTAACGGAGTCGACGGAATTCCATTCCGGATCCGTCTTCACCCAGTTCTAACTACGGCCCGATTCCTAAAGCTAAACTTAACATTTATGGACTATGTGTCCAAAATCGCTCCGAACCTCACCACTCAACAATCGGACAAGTCCCAAAAGAAGAAATAGACATGGGAGAAACAGTTATTAAGGGTTCGGAGCGCCAACACCCAAAACGACCAACCGGTTTGTTACAATCATACATATCAACATATAGAATATTCCGAAAATCACAACTTTAGGTTCATTATTAATAAAGCCTTTAAACACAAAAGATTTCTTTCCAAGAAATAGTTTAAAATGATTGGCAATTGAAGCACAAGCTAAAATCATAAATGAGTAACACATCATTTATTCTTGAAATAATTTTTCCCCCATGGGAAATACACAATTTAAACTCATGAACATATAAGAGCTCAACACACGTTGGAAATACTTACAAAACATAGCATTAGTTGAGGCAACCACATTTGGGCACGACTTGAGTGCATAAGCTTTTAGGCAAATCTATTTTCAAAGTCAATTTGGAACAGCTGAATCAAGGCTCATTTCATAACCTTTCTCGCATCATTTCATTTCATTGGAACCATTGGCCACAAATATAATTGTTGGCACGGTAGCCACACTTTATATCCCCAAATTACTCCTTTCACTTTCAATCATCTTTAACCAAGGCTTACATTACTCACATGAATAATTAAGAGTCATAAGCACATCAAGATTTCTTACACAATTTGGCATAATAGTCTTTACTCAAAACACGACTTGAGGTCATAACATCGTAACACACATCCAGTACTTGAACACATTCTCGTATAATATCATAATATGACAAGAGCATCTGGAACACATTTTGAACATATACCTTTTGACACAAAGCTTATTCATAATAGTCAATTTATAATGAATAACTCGGGACTTACAAGAACATCATGGGATTCAATTCTAGGAGAGAACTTTAGCCAACATACCTTAGTGGAGATTTTTAGTGATATTAAAACCTCCCACTGCTCTTACAACTTCAATATGCATCAGCATAATTCAATTGGACCAATATCAGTAAACACTTCCAGGTTTTTGGTCATTTTGGCATTTTATCAAACGCCTAGAGTGCATAGCATTCAACTAACTCTAGTAATGGTATTTTTTTATCCAACAATCCCTCCTTCCCACAAAAAATAGATACTAAAACATCCTCTGTCCACTAACAACCTTCTTAGCATCGTTATAATCATCATGAACTCACATCCAGCAAATTTTACTAATTAACTCATTACAAAATCTCTACAACACTCAATAATCTAGGTTAATCACTTATGGATTCCAATCACCATATCATAAGTGCTAGCACTTATTTCTTGCTCATATATTCACTAACAATCCATGCATGTAGGTTTAAGGGTGAAATATTACCTCTTGTAGACCAAATCTTGAAAGTCAACTTTTGGGTTGTTCATGAGATTTTGAATAAATCCTATGGAATCCAATCAAAACCTTGTTATAACTAGTTATTGAGAAGTGAAATCACCATAAGAATACACTTAAAAACTTACCTTAAGTGTGTGTTGGAAGCCTTGGCCGGATGGGTGATGGAGAGAAAAGCCCTAGTCTAAAATCCTTTTATTCCTCTCTCTCTCCCCGCTCATGTATTAATAGGCCCAGGTACAGTATTTTTTCACTGGTGCTATCCATGTGTTATAAGGCTTTAGCACACTGGTTTGCTAAAATTAGGTACAGTATTTTTCCACTGGTGCTATCCCAGTGTTATAAGACTTTAGCTCACTGGTTTGCTAAAATTTTCAGCTTCCCTCCATCGCTATAGTTGCGCTGTGGGGAGATACCTCACAGTATTTTCTTTAGCCTTATTGCTTTGAAATTAGCATCCAAGTGTTCCCCATTATTACAGAACTCAAGATTAATAAAATAATTATCCCCGAGCATCCAAATAACTTTATCAATTGCAGAAATTTCTCGTGTAGTTTTGGTCTACATTAAATTGTATTCCTAAGCTTAACATCACTCGAATTAGCTATAGGAATTCACGGGGCCTATACACGTTAGCCTACCTCGGCATCACTAAACCTTAAATTCCTTTGCAAAATTTGCATGGACCTTACACTAACTCATTTTCAATTTTTAAAATTTAGGACATAAACCTGGGTCTTGATTTAAAGAATTAAATGGGTTTTCAATTAAAATCATGGATTAAATATTAACCAAGGGAATGAATCAAATGAAAATACTTAGGGTTATGGTTTAGATCTTACCCCATAGAAGAAACTTGAAGAACAACTTTGAATTTTTCAAATCCCAAATTTTCAATATGAAAAAAACTCCAACAACATTAATAGTAAAAAATGCTCAGATATTCTTCCTCGTTTCTTGTGCCAAACAAACCCAAAACTTGCTTTTGATGCCTTTAATGCATTCCTCATAAAATTAAAGTCAAGTTAGGCTTTTGAATCTATCACGACCCTAAGTTCAACCTGTTGTGATGGCGCCTATCGATGGTACATGGCAAGCCGACTATCCATAAAATACTTTAGAATAAATAAAATAGTAATGTAAAACTTTCCATAACAGGAGTATTTCATAAAACTCAAAATTAAACTTTAAATAGAAAACAAAATGCGGAAATTTCTAGCCCCAAACATCGGGGTGTCACCAAGTCATGAGCAACTAGACTCTAAATCCAAAAGACAGTGTTTACTACAATCTACATCTAATATTAATACATGGAAAGAAAGAAAATAAGGAAGGACCACAAGGTTTGGGAATGCCGGAAGCTACCTCGTGAATCTCCGGAAAAGTCCACTATGCACAAACTCAATGACCTCCGCTCCGGTCACACCTAAATCTGCACACAAGGTGAAGGGAGTAATGTGAGTACTTCCAACTCAGTAAGTAACAGAATTAAATAAGGAACTGAGAAGCAGTGACGAGATGCACAAAAATACAGTTCGTTTCAGTAATTTCAGAAAGGAAAATAGGCATGTTTTTTATTCGGTGTTATAAAATCAAAATATATCGAGTTCAAGTAAAGCAATATAAGTCCTCCAAAATTTTCACAACAACAACGACTAACAACAAAGTCCAACAATAAATAAGAACAAGTACAACCTCATAGGCTACTGTCACTCATCTAGCTCAACAGCTCAATCACTCAACTATCAACCTCAATACTCACAATCAAGGTACATGTGCTCACTGGGGTGTACAGACTCCGGAGGGGATCCTACAGCCCAAGCGCCATATTGATGCAGCGTCCAGCCCGACCTAACACTGCTGCAGCGTGCAGCCCGATCCATATTTTGTTGCGGCATGCAGCCCGATCCAAGTACTGTTACGGCTACAGCCCGATCTGGTAAAATGGCCTAAAGGCTTGTTGCGGCGTGCAACCTGACCCACATTAATGCGACGTGTAGCCCGATCCAATATATCTCACATAACTCTTAACCCGACACTCAGGCCCTATATCAGCCACTAGCCTCTCCATCCTCACGAATATCACAATAAATAGCCCAAACAGAGAATAGAATAAGTATTAATCAAGACATGAGGGAGAGCAGAGATATAATGCATAAGCAAACGGTTACTGAGTACAAGACAGCAATTTAGCAGTCAATACAACAAATTCACTACCATTGGGGGTCCCAATAGTGTTTTCATATAGCCTAAGCATGGTTTCTAATATGTAAGACAGTCAATAACTCAAAAACAAAAATGAACAGGTAATAACAATGGGCTATTTGACGTTATAGTCTCCCGGGACAGACAAAGTCTCAATCCCACACGGTGCACGCTCACACTCCTGTCACCTATCATGTGTGTCACCTCTAAATATCCACATCATATGAATTTCTCTGGAATTCATACCCTCAAGACAAGATTTAAGATTGTTACTTACGTTAATTCAAGAAAATCCCTACTCCGCAATGTTCTTGCCCCTCAATTTTGCCTCCAAATGCTTTGAATCTAATCACAACCAGTACAATACCATTAATATATGCTAAAGGAATCAATTCCACAATAAAAAACAACTAATTTAGACTCAAAACCCGAAATTTGCTCAAACTCGTCCCTCAGACCCACGTCTCGAAATTCGACAAAAGTCACAAAACCTGAAAGCCCTTTCACTCAAGAGTCTAACCATACAAAATATATCAAACTCAACATCATTTAGTCCCTCAAATCCACAAATTACACTCTCCAAAATCCCAAGCCCTAACCCCTTATTTCACTTCAAAACCCCCATTAATTAGGCGAGAAATCAATGGGAAAACACCATAGCTATGGGTAATAGAGCTCAAGTAACTTACCTTAGTGAATTCCCTTGAATCCCCCTCAAAAATCACCCCAAAACCTCCAAAGTCCAAGTTGAAAATGGTGGAAATGAGGAAAAATCACAAAGTCCTCTATTTATACCTTCTGCCTAGTGAAGCCGCATCTGCAGTCCCTTCTTCCACATCTGCGACACCACACCTGCGGAATTTCCATCACTGGTGCGAAACTCACTTAAACTTTGCGGTTATGCATCTGCGGCCAATCAATCGCACCTGCGGATCCTGCCCGCTTCTGCATTTCCACCCCTCAGGCCCTATCCGCATATGCGACTCTACTCATGTACCTGTGTGCTCGCAGATGCGCTCCTGCCTCCGCATCAGCGCTTCGAGTCAGGCCCAAGCTTGCCCGCACCTGCGACCTTCTCCTTGCTTCTACGAGGCCGCACCTTTGGATTTCCCACCGCTGGTGCGGAAACACCAGAACACCAGAAAAAATCTTCGAAGTCTAAGTCCAAAGTTTCCTTCTGATGGGCATCTGAAACACCCCCGAGGCTCTCGGGATCTCAACCAAACTTACCAACAAGTCATAATACCCCATACGAACTTAGTCGAACCTTCGATTCACCCAATACAACATCAAATCACCAAATTACCCTCAGATTCAAGCCTAAGAACTTCTAAACTTCTAAACTTCCAAATTCCGCAAACAACATCAAAACCTATCAAACAAAGTCTAAATGACCTCAAATTTACACACACGTCACAAATGGCACCACGAACCTACTCCAAATTCCGAAAATCCATTCCGACCCTGATATCAAATTTTCTAGTACCGACCAAAATCGCCAAATTTTTCACTTTCGCCTATTCAAGTCTAATTCCACTACGGAGCTCCATATCAAATTCTGAACGCGCTCCTAAGTCCAAAATCACCTAACGAGCTAATGGAACAATCAAAATTCAAATCCGAGATCGTTTACACACAAGTCAACATCCGATTGACTTTTCTAAATTAAGCTTCTAATAGAGAGACTAAATGTCTCAATTCACTCTGAAACCACCCCGAACCCAAAAAAACTAACCCGATATATCATAATATAGCTGATGAACACAAACGGAAGCATAAATGGGGGAAACAGGGCTGGAACTCTCAAAACGACCGGTCGGGTCGTTACATCCTCCCCCTTTTAAACAAATATTCATCCTCGAACGGGTCTAGAAACATACATGGAGTCTCAAATAGGTGTGGATATATGCTCCACATATCCCGCCCGGTCTCCCAGGTAGCCTCTTCCACAGGTTGACCTCTCCACTGAACCTTCACTAAAGTTATGTCCTTTGTCCTCAACTTCCGAACCCGCCGATCCAAAATGGCCACCGACTCCACATCATAAGTGATATCACCCTCCAACTGAATCGTTCTGAAGTCCAAAACATAAGACGGATCTCCTAAATACTTCCGGAGCATGGAAACATGAAACACTGGATGCACACTCGACAAGATGGGTGGCAAGGCAAGTTGATAAGCCACCTCCCCTATCCTTTGAAGCACCTCAAAAGGCCTAATGAACCGGCGGCTCAACTTTCCCCTCTTACCAAACCTAATAACACCCTTCATGGTTGATACCTTCAGCAAAACCTTCTCCCCAATCATGAAAGACACATCACGAACCTTCTTGTCTGCATAGCTCTTCTGCCTATTCTGCGCCGTGCGAAGTCGCTCCTGAATCAATTTACCTTGTCTAATGCATCATGTACCAAGTCTAAACCCAAGAGCCTAGTGTCACCCGGCTCAAACTATCCTATCGGAGATCTACACCTCCTCCCATATAAAGCCTCGTACACAGCCATATGAATGCTCGACTGATAACTGTTGTTGTATGCAAACTCCGCGAGCGGCAAGAACTTGTCCCATGAACCCCCAAAGTCAATGACACAGGCGCGTAACATGTCCTCTAATATCTGAATAGTGCACTCGGACTGTCCGTCCATCTGAGAGTGAAACGTTATGCTCAACGCAACTTGAGTACCCAACACTCGTTGCATGGCCCTCCAAAACTGCAATGTAAACTGAGTACCTCTATCTGAAATGACGAAAACTAGGACACCATGCAAGAGAAAACCCTCTTGGAAATAAACCTCTGCCAACCGCTCTGAAGTATAAGTAGTACCAACTGGAATGAAGTGCGCGGACTTGGTCAGCCGATCCACAATAACCCAAATAGCATCGAACCTCCTCGAAGTCCATGGGAGGCCAACAACGAAGTCCATGGTGATCCGCTCTCACTTCCACTCTAGGATCTCTAATCTATGAAGCAAGCCACCCGGTCTCTGATGTTCATACTTAACCTACTGATAGCAGTTGAGACATCGAGCCACAAACCCAACTATATCCTTCTTCATCCGCCTCCACCAATAGTGATGTCTCAAATCGTAGTACATCTTCACAGCACCAGGATGGATGGAATACCGCGTGCTATGGGACTCCTCAAGAATCAACTCCCGAAGCCCATCTACATTAGGCACACATATCCAGCTATGCATTTTCAACACATTGTCATCACCAATAGTCACATCTATCATCACCTCGTTGAAACCTGTCCTGAAGAACGAGCAGGTGGGGGTCATCATACTGAGCTCCTTGATACGGTCATAAAGAGAAGACCTAGATACCACATAAATCAATACCCAACTCGGCTTCGAAATATCCAATCTAACAATATGGCTTGCTAAGGCATGAACATCCAATGCCAAGGGTCTCTTTGCAGCTAGAAGGTATGCTAAACTCTCCAAACTCTCCGTCCGGCGACTCAAAGCATTGGCCACCACATTGCCCTTCCCCGGATGGTACAAAATAGTGATATCATAGTCCTTAAGAAGCTCTAACTATCTCCGCTGACGCAAATTAAGATCTTTCTATTTAAACAGATGCTGCAAACTCTTGTGATCAGTATAGATCTCATAATGAACCCCATACAAATAATGACGCCAAATCTTCAAGGCATGAACGATGACTGCTAACTCAAGATCATGGGCAGGATAGTTTTTCTCATGGTTCTTCAACTGGCGCGAGGCATAGGAAATCACTCTACCCTCCTGATTCAGAACACACCCAATACCCACCTTGAGGCATCACAATACACGGTATAAGAACTTAAAGCTGATGGCAGAACTAACACTGGAGTTATGGTCAAAGCAGTCTTGAGCTTCTAAAAGCTCTCCTCACACTCATCTGACCACTTGAATGGAGCACCCTTTTGGGTCAATTTGGTCAAGGGTGATGCACTAGATGAAAATCCCTCCACAAAGCGACGGTAATATCCTGCCAAACCAAGGAAGCTCCTAATCTCCGTGGTTGAGGGCGGTCTAGGCCAGCTCTGCACCGCCTCTATCTTCTTCGGATCCACCTGAATAACCTCAATGGACACCACGTGCCCCAAGAATGCTACTGAACCAAGCCAAAACTCACATTTGGAGAACTTTGCATAAAGCTTCTCCTCCCTCAATCTCTGTAATACAATCCTCAACTGCTGAGCATGCTCCTCCTGGCTACGAGAGTACACTAGGATTTCATCAATGAATACAATAACGAATGAGTCCAAATAGGGCTGGAATACATTGTTCATCAAATGCATGAACGATGTTGGGGAATTGGTCAACCAAAAAGACATCACAAAAAACTCATAATGGCCATATCGGGTCCTGAAAACTGTCTTAAGAATATCTGAATCCCGAATCTTCAGCTGGTGATACCCAAACCTTAAGTCAATCTTGGAGAACACCCTCACTCCCTGAATCTGGTCAAATAGATCATCAATACGAGGCAAAGGATACTTGTTCTTAATTGTGACCTTATTCAACTACCTGTAATTAATACACATCCTCATGTAACTATCCTTCTTCTTCACAAATAGAATCGGCGCACCCCAAGGTGACATACTAGGCCGAATAAACCCCTTATTAAGGAGTTCATGAAGTTGTTCTTTCAACTCATTCAACTCCACCAATGCTATACGATACGATGGGATAGAAATGGGCTGAGTGCCCGGCACCAAATCAATACCAAAATTAATATCCATGTCAGGTGGCATGCCCGGCAGGTCTACAAGAAACACATCCGGAAAATCACGTACCACCGGAACAGAATCGATGGTAGGATTCTATGCACTAACATCCCTCACAAAATCCAAATAGGATAGACAACCCTTCTCAACCATACGCTGACCCTTCAAATATGAAATCACCCTACTAGGTACATAGTCTATAGAACAACTCCACTTAACCCTCAGAAATCCCGTCATCGCCAACGTCACGGTCTTAGCGTGACAATCTAGAACTACATGACATGGAGATAATCAATCCACACCCAATATCTTATTGAAGTCAACCATACTAAGTAGCAAAAGGTCCACTCGGGTCTCCAAACCCCCCAAGAGACACTAGACATGACTGATATGCACGGTCCATAATAATAGTATCACCACAGGAGTAGATACATGAGTAGATGAAACTAAAGACTCATGGGGTATATCCTTAAAATGAGCAAAATACGACGAAACATATGAATAAGTGGAACCACGGTCAAATAAATACAGAGGCATCTCTGTGAATAACTAAGACAAAACCTGTAATCACACCATCTGAAACAATAGCATCTGGTCTGGCAGGGAGGGCATAGAAACGCGCCTGGCCACCCCCTGATCTGCCTCCCCCTCTCGGGCGGGTGGTGGAGGAACTGATGTTGAGGACATAGATTGTCTCCTCTGCGGAGCGAGACCTCCCGCTAGACGGGGCTACTCTCTCCTCATGTGACCAAACTCCCTACACTCATAGCAACACCTTGGTGCTGGTTCTGGGGACTGAAAGGAGCCTCGAGCGCTAGGATAACTAGCAGAAAGACTCGGCATAGACGAACCCTGACCCGATGGAGCAGGAGAAGAACTCTGCACTGGAAAGGAACCTAGAGATGAACGACCCTACTAATAACTGTGAGAACCATGGCCAGATGATGCACCACGGTGAACTGGGCGAGTTGTTTAAGCATGTCTGAATGGACGGCTACTACCGTGCTGGAACTGACTCCCAAAAGGAGTACCACTAAATCCACCCTGTCCACAAGGCCTCTTGGCCTCCCTCTCAACCCTTTCCTGACCGCGAACCATCTTAATCTGCCAAGCAATATAGACAACCTCATCAAAAGTAGCACCACACACTCTCTCTCTGGTCATAAGCAATCGAAGCTGAAAAGTGAGGCCATCTATAAACCTCTTGATCCTCTCCCTATAGGTGGGAACCAACCAGATAGCATAACGGGCCAACTCCGAGAATCGCATCTCATACTGTGTCACTAACATATCACCTTGACGAAGCTGCTCAAACTACCTGCATAGCTCCTCTCTGCGGGACAGAGGCACAAACTTCTCCAGAAAGATAATGGAGAACTTCTGCCAAGTAAGGGGTACTGCGCCGACCGGCCTATGCCTCTCGTAAGCCTCCCACCAACTGAATGCAGCTCCAGAGAACTGGAAATTAGTGAATGAGACCCCACTACTCTCCAGAATGCTTGTTGTACGGAGTATCCTCTGACACTTATCCAAGAAACCCGGAGCATCCTCACCCTCTACCCCACTGAAACATGGAGTCTGGAGTCTCCCAAACCTCTCCAGTCTACGCTACTCATCCTCAGGCATAGCAGGAACCATATAGTCTTGAGAAGCTGCAACCAGCTGGGCTAGTGGTGCCCCCAGTGTCTGGAGTCCCTGAATAACCTACTCGGGTGTGCGAGAGGCAGTAGTCTGAGTGCCTCCCCCGTCCTGAGAAGTGGTTGCGGCTGTCGAAATAGATATCGCCTGAGCAAGGCCAGTACACACTGACAGAATCTGAGGTAGGGCCTCCTGAAGGCCATGAATCACAATAGGCAGAGGTGGTGCTTGAGCTGGCCCCGCTGGAACATCTACCACGGGGACCTGGTCATGATCTAGGGCAACTGGAAGGTCTGCAGGGGCTGCCCCGGCTGCTGTGCGGGATGCACCTCTACCCCTACCACGCCCTAGGCCTCTCCCGTCCCTAGTTGGTGGTACTGGTTGCTGAACCTCTTGTCAGGTAGTGTGAGTCCTCACCATCTGTGAGAGAATGAAACAACAGAAGTTTAGTTACCAGAATCAACAGATTTGCACGACAAGAATTCAAGAATGTGAGTTTTTCCTAAGGGTTCTGCAGCCTCTCGAAGATAAGTACGGACGTCTCCGTACTGATCCGCAAGAATCTACTAAACCTACTCATGACTCGTGAGACCTATGTAATCTAGGCTCTGATACCAACTTGTCACGGCCCTAAGTTCAACCTGTTGTGATGGCGCCTATCGATGGTACTAGGCAAGCCGACTATCCATAAAATACTTTAGAATCAATAAAATAGTAATGTCAAACTTTCCATATCAGGAATCTTTCATAAAACTCGAAATTAAACTTTAAATAGAAAATAAAATGCGGAAATTTCTAGCCCCAAACATCGGGGTGTCACCAAGTCATGAGCATTAGACTCTAAATCCAAAAGACACTATTTACAACAATCTGCATCTAATATTAATACATGGAAAGAAAGAAAATAAGGAAGGACCACAAGGTTTGGGAATGCCGGAAGCTACCTCGTAAATCTCCGGAAAAGTCCACTATGCACGAACTCAATAACCTCCGCGTCCGGTCACACCTGGATTTATACACAAGGTGAAGGGAGTAATGTGAGTACTTCCAACTCAGTAAGTAATAGAATTAAATAAGGAACTGAGAAGCAGTGACGAATTGCACAAAAATACAGTTCATTTCAGTAATTTCAGCAAGGAAAATAGGCATGCTTTTGATCTGGTGTTATAAAATCAAAATATATCGAGCTCAAGTAAAGCAATATAAGTCCTCCAGAAATTTCACAACAACAACGACTAACAACAAAGTCCAACAATAAATAAGAACAAGTACAGCCTCACAGGGCTACTGTCACTCATCTAGCTCAACAGCTCAATCACTCAACTCTCAACCTCAATACTCACAGTCAAGGTACATGTGCTCACTGGGGTGTATAGACTCCAGAGGGGCTCCTACAGCCCAAGCGCTATATTGATGCGGTGTCCAACCCGACCTAATATTGTTGTGGCGTGCAGCCCGATCAATATTTTGTTGCCGCATGCAGCCCGATCCAAGTACTGCTACGGCTACAGCCCGATCCAGTAAAATGGCCCAAAGGCTTGTTGCGGCATGCAACGTGATCCAACATTACTGCGGCGTGCAGCCTGATCCAATATATCTCACATAACTCTCAACACGGCACTCAGGCCCTTTATCAGTCACTAGCCTCTCCAGCCTCACGAATATCACAATAAAAGGCCCAAACAGAGAATAGAACACGTATTAATCAAGACATGGGGGAGAGCTGAGATATAATGCGTAAGCAAACGGTGACTAAATACAAGACAATAATTTAGCAGTCAATACAACAAATTCATGACCACTGCGGGTCCCAATATTGTTTTCATATAGCCTAAGCATAGTTTCTAACATGTAAGACATTCAATAACTCAAAAACAAAAATGAACAGGTAACAATAATGGGTTATTCGACTTTACAGTCTCCCGGGACGGACCAAGTCTCAATCCCACACGGTGCACGCTCACACACCTGTCACCTAGCATGCGCGTCACCTCTAAATATCAACATCATATGAATTTCTCGGGGTTTCATACCCTCAAGACCAGATTTAAGATCGTTACTTACCTTAATACAAGCAAATCCCTACTCCGCAATGTTCTTAGCTCTCGATTCGGCCTCCAAATGCTCCGAATCTAATCACAATCAGTACAATACAATTAATATATTCTAAAGGAATCAATTCCCCAAGAAAAACTACTAATTAGACTCAAAACCCGAAATTCACTCAAACCGGCCCCCGAGCCCACGTCTCAAAATTTGACAATAGTCACAAAACCCGAAAGCCCTTTCACTCACGAGTCTAACCATACGAAATTTATCACAATCCAACATCATTTAGTCCCTCAAATCCCCAAATTGTACTCTCTAAAATCCCAAGCCTTAACCCCTTATTTCACTTCAAAAACCCCAATAATTAGGCGAGAAATCAACGGGAAAACACCATAGCTAAGGGTAATAGAGCTCAAGTAAATTACCTCAGTTAATACCCTTGAATCCCCTTCAAAAATCACCCCAAAATCTCCAAAGTACGAGTTGAAAATGGTGGAAATGAAGAAAAATCACGAAGTCCTCTATTTATACCTTCTGCCCAGTGAAACCGCATCTCTTGTCCCTACTTCAACTTCTGCGACACCGCACCAACGAAATTTCCATCGCAGTTGCGGAACTCACTTAAACTCCCAAGTTCCGCATCTGCGGACAATCACTCGCACCTATGGGTGCGCACCTTCGGGCCCTGCCCTCTTCTGTGGTGTCATCCCTCTCAGACCCTATCCGCATCTACGACTCTACTCATGCACATGCGTGCTCGCAGATACGCTCCTGCCTCCGCATCTGCGCTTCCAGTGAAGCCCAAGCTTACCCGCACCTGCGACCTCCTCCTCGCTTCCGCGGGGCCACACCTGCAGACTTCCCACCGCAGGTGCGGAAATACCATAACACCAGCAAAAATCTACCAAGTCTAAGTCCAAAATATTCTTCCGATGGGCATCTGAAAGACCCCCAAGGCCCTCGGGATCTTAAACAAACATACCAACAAGTCATAATACCACATATGAATTTAGTCGAACCTTGGAATCACCCAAAACAACTTCAAAACACCAAATTACCCTTGGATTCAAGCCTAAAAACTTCTAAACTTCCAAATTCCGCAAACAATGTTGAAACCTATCAAACCACGTCCGAATGACCTCAAATTTTACACACACGTCAGAAATGACACCACGAACTTACTCCAACTTGTGGAAATCAATTCCGACCCCGATACCAAATTTTCCACTACCGACCAAAATCGCCAAACTTTCAACTTTCGCCAATTCAAGCCTAATTCCAGTACGAACCTCCAAATCATATTCCGGACGCGCTTCTAAGTCCAAAATCACCTAATGGATCTAATGGAACCATCAAAATTCAAATCTGATATCGTTTACACATAAGTCAACATTCGGTTGACTTTTCCAAATTAAGCTTCTAATATAGAGACTAAGTGTCTCAATTCACTCCAAAATCACCCCGGACCTGAACCAACTAATAATAAAGCTGAAGAACACAAAAGGAAGCAGAAATGGGGGAAACGGGGATGTAACTCTGGAAATGACCAGCCGGGTCGTTGCAGAATCACTCCATTGGACCCTATAATGAAGGAGATATATTGGTTTCATTATTTGGAAATAGTGGAGAGTTTTAAATACGAATACAGTGGTAATTTCGTAATTAATCTGGAAAAAATCTGGCAACTCAATTCTTAGTAAAATGATCATAAATTCCTCATATGATGACAAAACTTGATGATTTCAGTTGATATGGTTTCAAAATTATGATACAGACATAATGATTTAGTCAAAACACGAATCAAAGGTTGTTTGCTAAATATGGTAACCTTTATGCTCAATCGACATCGAAACCGAAAACAATCACCATACAACCCAAACTTATCCAAAACTCATCGGAATTTAACCAAACTTTGGGGACATGTCCAAAATCATCATAAAAACTTATTGGAATATTTAAAACCCAATGTCGAGTTCGTTTTCCCAAATGTCAAACCTTGGTCAACTCTTCCAACTTAAAGTTTCTAAAACGAGAATAATTCTTCCAAATCAATCGCAAACCGCTCGAAAATCCAAATCAACCATACACGCAAGTCATAATACATAATATGAGGCTATGCAACGCTTGAAACCACCGAATGGAACGCTAAATCTCAAAAACGGCATGTCGGGTCATTACAACTATAAATTCTTAAGTTTCAAACAATTAAAAATTATAAATTATTATAAATCATTATCAAGCTATACATTTTACCCCCTAAAATTAAATACTTTATAAATTTTATCAGTAATGTAATTTAAAACACATTATTCCTTCATAAGCCAAGAGAAAATTGCTTTTAAAAAGCAAAATAATAATAGTTTGGTAATTTTGAGAGTCATAGAACTAAGACATGAATATCTAGAAAGTACGTATATATATTTTGGCAATCTATTTTTAGAAGAAATGTTCAAATGATATTCACCATCACTATGTTCTCAATTAGTACATGTGCAATACTATGGTTCATTTTTTCCGTTATTCATAATCTTCATAATCCTATAGATGAATAGAACTTTAACATTCATTTCTTAAAGAATTTTGAGAGTCAACAGTAATAATTAGTGAATTCGACATATGGCTTGCACATGAATTATTAGGCGAGCCTTGAGCGTTAGGCGTGTTTAGGGCACACAGTTGGGGATTTGAGGGCGTACTCACATAACTAAGCCCTTTAATGAGCCTCAAGGTGTTTTGGTAGTGTTTGTCTTAGGGGGAGTGACGAGCGCAAAACACATAATTATGCTCGCTAATCAAAGATAGTATAGTATAATATCGTATCCACAAGGATTGAATTGAAACAGTATTATCGTAGTTTCTATCTTGATTTCTCGTCAGGAGGATCAACAGTTGAAATTTATATGATTAATAACTAGATTACCTAAGAATCTAAAGTTATTGACTTGTGACTATCCAAACAAGGAATAAGCAAATAACGTTATCAGTGAGAGAAGATAGGGTTTTGACAAGATAGGTGCAAGATAATTATTTGGGATCTAAATCTAGATAATTCACTTCTAATGTTCAAGTGAGTCTCTCGAATTCACTCAATTATTAGTTAAAACTTTCAGCATAAACTCCTTTCTCGATTAAGTCTTAACCTCACGAGATGAACCAATTTAAGCACGTGAAGATACGCAATAATATGTAGTGGGTTGGTTTTTAGGAAAACCTCTTTCGAATATTCTTCTAACTAGGTTTAATCAATGATTCAACTAGCCTCTTTCGATTAATTAAGAATCTATGCACTCAACCGACAATATAATGCAAAAATATCATAAGTTATGCATCTCTCGATTACATGAACTAGTGAATACAGATGCAACAATTAAATAATCCAAAATGCTTCTATATATAAAACTAGAGTTATAATCCACAAACAATCATCAATGTACCAAATCCATAAAACCCTAAAGGGAACTACTCCATAGACATGGATCCATTCATCATAAATGTAATTAAAATATAGGAAAGCATAAATTCGATCCAAACTCGGGTCTTGAGTGCGGAAGGAATGATGAAATCCTTGTCCTTATATTTTTCCAACTCCTCATTAGCGTCCTTAGGTCTAAAGTATGTAAAAAGTCAAGAAAATAATGTTTTTCCCGTGTATTTATACCAAGTACGGTTGGGCCCAGACGAAATCACCATTTCCTAGCCGGAGTAGGATTTTCACTCTGTAAAAATTCCACAAGCACGACGCATGGGGAGACGTGCTATCAAGGCATCAGTGGAGATATTAGAGAGCTAACAATTTGCATGCAACAGGATTTGTACCGCCGCGGCGCACCACGCGCCGCGGTTGTACACCTTTTTTCATAGTACGACTCAAATCTTGCGTTTTGACATCCAGACTTGGTCCTCCACCCCTGAACACGATCCCGACTTAATCCCTTGGGCTTTTACTTAGACTCAAATCTCCAACTAGCTCGAATTAGCTCCACAACATCTACATAGCTCAGAATCATTCCTAGAAGGCATAAAACACACAATAAGTGCAAAACACTACCAATTAAAACTTAACACGAGTAAAGTGTAGTGAATTAGAGTGCAATAAGTTTCAAAAACCCATGATCAGTTCTTTGATAGCTTTTCCATGTTCCCATATAGCTGAGCTATGAGTTTCAAGCTTCTTATAAGTTTTCATAATGAAGGCCTTCATGAGATCTTCTATGCCAGACTGAATGGGCTGTTGAGGCTGAAACTGCTGCCTCGACTGATTCATAAAACCAGGAGCTCCTTGTCCCTAGGGGCCTGGGCTTGTTTTTGCGATGCATACACATTACTCCCAGGTCAACTCCATGAAAAACTGGGGTGCCTCTGACCCATTGCATTAAAGTTTTAGTTTCCCACAACATTCACTTCCTTAGTTGATGCTTGATACTCATGAGTATGGTGTCCTCTTCCACATATATCACAAGCTGCTTCGGGCTCATTGTATCTTAGCTACGGTTAGCTATCGTTTTCTTTAGCCATAGCATCAAGTTGTACCTATACAGATGTATTAGCATCAACTTGGTGAACACCAGTTGATCTTCTTCTTTCAGCACTCTCAGAGGGCCACTGATTAGCATCTTCATATAACTTATCAAGAATTGTAACTATCTCCTCTGGAGTCTTCTTCATCAAAGGGCCCCCAACTGTACTACTCAATGTTCTACGCGAGGCTGGTGTCAATTCTTCCCAAATGTCCTGGAGTTGCATCCAGATTTTATAATTCCGCTAGGTTGACACTTTCTAATTATATCCTCAAACCTCTCCCATGCTTCAAAAATAGTTTAAGTCTCTTTCTGGCAGTAGTTATGGATTTCTCTTCTAATCTTGCCCGTCCTAATTGAAGAGAAATATTTATCAAGGAATTTACTGGTCATCTCCTCCCAGGTTCTAATCGATCAACTAGGCAAGCTTCGAAGCCACTCCTTCGCATCATCTTTAAGTGAAAAGGGGAATGCCCTTAAGTACACTGCATCTTGTGACACCCCGTTGTATTGAAAGGTGTTCATAATCTCCTCGAAGTCCATTAGATGTGTGTTTGGATTTTCGTTCATCTTTCCTCTAAAGACACAGCAGTTCTGAATGGTTTGAAGCAATCCTTGCTTCAACTCAAAATTGTGTGCTGCTATTGGAGGTGGTCTAACACTGGATAATCCTTGATTGTAGATCGGTCTAGCATAATCGCCAAATGGTCTCCCAAGACTGGGAGCTATATTTCTGAGCTGGTCTACAGCCAAGGGTAGATTTTGATTAATTATGTGACCTCTCACTTCTTCATAGATATTCTGTGCATCTCTAATAGCTGCTTCCTCAGCATCCCGTGCAGGTTTTTCTCATTGTTGGGCTGCCTCTCTTACAGCCAAATCTACATTATCATCACCATTTCCGGCCATAGTTTCTTGGGTTGAAGATTTCCCAACTTTTTCTAGCTTTTCAGTGAGATATCGTTCCTTTCTTAATAGTCGCAGTTTTGTTTCTAACTCTGCCTTGTACGGTAGTACTTCTTTCGCAGAAGCTAGATTAATACACCAATCTTAACTTGTAACCTGTGCACAGCCAAAGAACACCAAATGTAAAAGGGAAAATAAATAAAAAGAAAATATCCTGAATTAGCACTACAAACTATTCAAACACTGTTGATTTCCAATCCCGCCCCCAACGACGCCAAAATTTGAAGAGCGCAAAACACACACTTAAATTATGCTCGATAATCAAAGATAGTATAGTATAATATTGTATCCACAGGGATTGGATTTAAATAGTATTCTCGAAATTTCTATATTGATTGCTATCCAGGAGGACCAAAGGTTGAAATTTATATGATTAATAACTAAAATTAACTAAGAATCTAAAACTATTGACTAATGACTATCAAGACAAGGTGTCACGACCCAAATTTTTCCTCCGTAAAACGTCGTGACGGTACCTAGTCTCTATGACTAGGTAAGCCTAACAATTTGCGGTAAAACAGAAATCAAAGCAAAATTAACAACTAAACTGCAATAGATAATTAAATAACGGGTACGATGTCACTCGGCATGTACAAACCCAACACTCGAGTATACGCAGTAGTTTTCCCAAGACCTGATAATCATAAGTCACAAGATATATAAGAAAAACTAGTATCTCTATACACCAGAATCTAAGTAAAATACGGAAAGGAGGGAATAGAAGGGAACTCCGAGGTGTGCGGACGCGACATATGTACCTTGAAGTCTCAGTACAGCAGCAAGCACTCTGAGCTAATGGTGGGGCTGATAAGAAGCACATGGATCCGCACACAAAATATGTGCAGAAAAGTAGCATGAGTACACAACAATGGTACCCAATAAGTGCCAAGCCTAACCTTGGTAGAGTAGTGACGAGGTCAGGTCCGGGCCCTATTGGGATATAATAATAAGACTAATGATATAATAAAATGAAGGAAAAATAGAGAATTTACATAACGAATTCATAGAGAAATAACAACACAGCACAATGAGATAACAACAGGGGCACTCCCGAGATACCGTCTCGTAGTCCCAAAAGTAAATATGCGAGGAGATCTCTCGAAGTACCGCCTCTTAGTCTCAAAAGTAAATGTGTTGGGGGATCTCCCGAGGTACCGCCTCGTAGTCCCAAAAGTAAATATGTAGGAGGGTCTCCCGAGATACCGTCTTGTAGTACCAAAAGTAAATACGGAGGGGGATCTCCCGAGGTACCGCCTTGTAGTCCCAAAAGTAAACACACTGCTCAAATCGTTGGAGAAAGCAATCAACAACAAGAATTTTACAGCTAAGTTGATACAATTCCAGTAAAGGAAGGAAATTGTCACGACCCAAAACCTATGGGTTGTGATGGCGCCGGACACCACTGTCAGGCAAGCCAACCCCTTAATCAGTTGAAATACCTTCTTGTTTAACAATTTTGGAATCGTTACCTTTATTGCTTTTCATAATCAAATAAATAAGCTTTTGTAAATTAAGCACGATAAGAAATCCAATTAATTCACTAAAACAAGACTCAACACATCCCCAAAACCCGGTGACACAAGTACATGAGCAGTTTCTAAGAATTTATACAATTATACAACTCTTGTCCGAGAAATAAATGGGACAAGGAAATATATATAAAATGAAAGTACACAGAAGGGAGACTCCGGCAGCTGTGGAACGCCTATGGATGAATGCAGCCCGTGTAAGTCTCCAAATCAATCACTGCACTATAAAGGTACCTGTGCAACAAAATGCACAGAAAGTGTAGTATGAGCACATATACATATATGTACCCAGTGAGTATCCCGTCTAATCTCGAAGAAGTAGAGATGAGAGGTCGACTCGATACTCACTAAGGTCTAACCGTAATAAAGTAAGCAGGATGTAAGGAAAACTGTAGGCAAGTAAACAAATAATCAAGTACATCAATATCCGACATCACGTAACAATCTCAAATCAAACAAGTTGGTATCCGTCGTGGCGTACGGCCCGCTCCCATATGGTAAGTCTCAATCTCGTCGTGGCGTACGGCCCGATCCCACCCTTGTAGTCTCAATCTCGTTGTGGCGTACGGCCCGATCCCACCCTTGTAGTCTCAATCTCGCTGTCGCGTACGGCCCGAGCCTACCTTTGTAGTATCAATCTCGCCGTAGCGTACGGCCCGATCCCACCCTTGTAGTCTCAATCTTGCCGTGGCGTACGGCCTGATCCCACCCTTGTAGTCTCAATCTCGTCGTGGCGTACGGCCCGATCCCATCCCGTTATTCTCTTATCACACTTAAATCAAGCCAAGTATCACAACGTTCAAAGACAACAATACCAATCACACAAGTATACAAGTCATATTTATGCTACAACAGGGGAAAACAATGAGCATGCTATATCCTAACTACCCAGACGAAGCAGTAATAGCCACTACATACGGACTCTCGTCACTCGGTGCATACGTAGCCCCCAAATAAGATCACATAGCAAACATGGTTACCTAGAGGGACAATTTCCCTCTTACGAGGTTAGAAAGGAGACTCACCTCGCTCCAAAGATTCATCACCGGCCTCCAAGCCTCTACGACGACTAAAAAATGGATGTGCACGCTCCCAAACTATCCAAATAACGATAATTCAATGAAAATATACTCAATAGATCATAACCAATTCAAATTACAAAGTTCCCCAGCCCGACTCAATGAAATGACCAAAATGCTCTCAGGCCCACGTGCTCGGACCTCGAAATTTCTTGAAGAAAATTTCTACCCGAAGCTTTACTAATTCAATTACACATTTTACTCAATTATTCATGCTCAATTCGTGGCTAAAATCCCAATTTCCGAATTCTAGGTTTTCTTCAAAATACTAATATTCCACAAATTTTCCAAAAAGTTTCCCTAATTTTCATGTTCTAATCCATGATATAATCTTGTATTTAACTTGGAATTAAGTAGAATGATCTTACCTCTGAAGCTTGGTTGAAATCTTCCTTGAAATGCTCTCAAAATCCGTCCATGGCATGTGTAAAATGAGAGAGAAATGCCAAAATCCCGTTTTAATCAACACTGCCCAGCACAGGCCTTCTCAGCGATCGCAGGAGAGCCTTTGCGATCGCAAAGGCCACCCAGGACCCTCCTCCGCGATCGCACCAACAGACCTGCGGTCGCACAGGTCATCTCCAGCACCATCACTCGCCCTCTTCTGCGAACGCAGTAGCAGGCCTGCGATCGCACTGCTCTGCTTAGACCTTCTCCGCGATCGCACACAAGGGACCGCGATCGCATAAGCCAAACTCGCCCCCTTCACCTTTCTTCTTCGTGATCGCACAGCTGAGGCTGCGATCGCATAGAACACCAGCAGCACTAGAAACCAGCAACAGCAAATTCATTCTGAAATACCCCGATAGCACCCCGAAACACACCCGAGGCCCCCGGGACCCCGTCCAAACACACGACTCAGTCCCATAACATCCCACAAACTTTCTTAAGGCTTCAAATCAAATCAACCAACGGCGAAAACACGAATCCCGCAAGAATTCAACTTTATAAACTTTGAAATTTCTAACTTCCACATTTGATGCCGAAACCTATCAAACCACGTCCGATTGACCTCAAATTTTGCAGGCAAGTCATATTCGACATTACGGACCTGCTCCAACTTCCGGAATCGCATTCCGACCCCGATATCAAAATTTCCATTTCCGGTCGAATTCTTCAAAAACCTTCAGTTTTCTATCTTTAGCCAAATGACCTTAAATTGACTTTCGGATATCCGAATTCACTTCTGATCGCGCTCCTAACTCCAGAATCACCAGACGGAGCTATTCCCAGATCGGGATCCCAAACGGACCTCAATATCATTGAAATGTACTTCAAGTCAAACTTAGGAAATTTCCTTAAAATACTGACTTCCACAATACACCGAAACGCTCTCGGGTTATCCAAATCTCGTTCCGAACATACGCCCAAGTCCGAAATCACCATACGAACCTGATGGAACCTTCGGATTCTGACTTCGAGGTCATTTACTCAAAATCACAGTCTTACTCAATTTCTTCAACTTAAGACTTCTGAAATGGGAATATTCCTTTAAATTCAACTCCGATCTTCCTGAATTTCAATTCCGACCATACGCACAAGTCAATATGCCTGAAATGAAGTTGTTCGTGACTCCCAACTACTGAACGATGCGCTGCATCACAAAACGACCGGTTGGGTCGTTACATTCTACCCCACCTAAACAGACGTTCGTCCTCGAACGTGCTAGGAACTGCCCCATAATAATCACTATTTAACACCTCGTGCACCTGCCCATGCTACCACAACCCGGTTGGGCACATAAGCTTGATCAAATCTGAAAATATCCTCCTTTATTCATTCAATAAGCTCTGTACTTAGTTCTAACATCTGAAATTCCCTGCCATGCATGTTTCTAACATTTGAACACCGAATCAACTACCACACGAGGCGCCAGAACACAACTGCAGGCCCTTGCTGAATCAGCACCATACACTGGTTGATCCATTATTTGACCACAATGACGCTCCCTGGATCTTAATAGCCAAAATTCTGCGACTTTGATGCTCTCAAAGCACCTTATAAGTTACATTCATACATTTTGCTATAACGCTGACGATATCACCACAACTAAGGAAATGTGTAGAAATTTCTAACCAACTGCAGAGTTAACCACACGTTGAAATCTTTCTCTAACCTTAGATCATCATCTCATTGCAAACCAATAATGGCAACTCCCTTGCAATATACTCGCATAATCCTAACACACCAATCCCAAATTTACAAATCTCGTCTCACCCAGTATGAACTTCTCAGATAACCAGTCACCCCAGGCATAACCAACAGTCTCACACGATGCCATAATGCGCCAAAAGGCCACAATTCGAACATGACACATAAGGAAACGACATCAGGAAGGGACTTCCCGACTCACGCTATGAATATGAACTTTCCTCAAAGAAATAGGAAGTAAAACACAAGAATAATCATTGTAGGAGTCTTGCTCAACATCACACTGTTGCGGCGCACAACCCGATCCAAGTAACATACCCGTGGCGGTGTGCCACCCGATCCCATCATAGAATTTACATAAAGAAATATATACACAGAGCTAAATTGCTCACTAATACCATTTACTGACATCGGTCACAAGCACGCTGAGTGCATAATACCATTCTGGGAAGACTGATAGAGCCATATGCCACAAAACTCAAACACAACTGAGGTGCGATATATAATCTGAATCTCAAGAGCCATTCTGCTCACTTAACCTCATCATTACGCAGAATATCAACACATAAGAAATTATCAAGCCGTCTCACAACTCACACGGCACAATCACAATATCACATGAATTTGACGAAGACGGGACAACACCTAATATCCCAGTGCCCCTCCTTGAGGAGTGCCATACTGAAATTAACACCTCTGACTCGCATGAAGCCCAAAATATTTTTTAAGTCCATTCACTCACTTCAAGCCGATTCTGCTCGCATTGAACTAGGCTGATAGCCTTACCTGGGTCCAAATAACCCGCTTTCTTTTTCTTATACACACGAGGACAACCATCATAGCCGAGGTAAACACCCCACAGTCCACAACCAACTGAGCCGAACGCCTTCCAGGCATACATTCTCAAATAAGCAATATTATACTTCCTTATACTTAGTCTAAATCTGCAATCAATCAGGTGACTACAGGTCACGCTTACACAATCTTCCCGTGGTCACACTCCCACGACTTTCCACACAAGGCAACAAGTATGCACATCCATACCACCGACCATCCTAAGGATGTAAAACAATTCAAGGACCCGTAATCAGGATATCAAGTCTCTTTCGCCAAACACCGATCTTAGGTGACACTGAAGACAACATCAGCTTATTCTAGACATTCAAATCCCTTGTTCTTCCTCCCCTGAGCTCATGACATCCTTGTTAACACCGAACCGCAATCTTGATTCTCACTTCCGGTTACATACCGCTTATTGCACATAACATGCCAATTTGGAATAGCATAGGAAGTTCCATCATAACTC
>ML265927.1:10643-96077 GCA_005239495.1 Nicotiana undulata | reverse complement strand
GATAGAAGCATAACAATTACACATAGTAGCGCTTGACTACGTCTGAATTGATTGGTTTAGGCCGAACTTCTCCATCCATTTCCGCCAGTATGAGTGCTCTTCCTGTTAGCACTCGGTGAACCATGTACGGGCCTTGCCAATTAGGAGAGAATTTTTCTTTTGCTTCGTTTTGATGAGGAAAGATTTTCTTTAACACCAGTTGTCCCGGTGTGAATCGTCTTGGTTTGACTTTCTTGTTGAAGGCTATGGTCATTCTGTTCTGATATAGTTGACCATGACAAACCGCATTCATTCTCTTTCCGTCTATGAGGGCCAACTGCTCATAACGGCTTCTTACCCATTCTGCGTCGCTGAGCTCAGCTTCTTGTATAACTCTCAGGGATGGAATTTCAACTTCAGCAGGAATGACGACTTCTGTACCGTATACCAACATGTAAGGAGTTGCCCCGGTTGATGTGCGAACCGTGGTGCGATACCCCAAAAGAGTGAATGATAGCTTCTCATGCCATTGCTTGTGTTTTTCTATCATCTTTCTTAGTATCTTCTTGATGTTCTTGTTGGCAGCCTCAACGGCTCCGTTCATTTAAGGTATGTATGCTGTAGAATTCTTGTGCTTGATCTTAAAGGTTTCACACATTACTTTCATCAAATCACTGTTGATATTGGAACCATTATCGGTGATGATTGACTCTGGCACTCTAAACCGACAAACAATGCGATCACGGACAAAGTCGGCTACCACTTTCTTTGTAACTACTTTGTAGGATGCGACTTCGACCTATTTGGTGAAATAGTCAATAGCAACCATAATGAACCTGTGTCCGTTGGAGGCAGCATGCTCGATTGGTCCCATAACATCCATGCCCCAAGCGGCGAACGACTAGGGTGAGCTTGTTGCATTAAGCTCGTTGGGAGGTACCTTCATCATATCCCCATGTATTTGACACCGATGGAATTTGCGAACATACTGGATGCAGTCTGTTTCCATGGTCATCCAGAAATAACCAGCTCGAAGAATCTTTTTTGCTAGAACAAACCCGTTCATATGAGGACCGCATGTACCAGCATGTATTTCCTCCAACAGCTTCGTCACTTCCTTTTCCTCGACACATCTTAATAAACCTAGATCGGGAGTCCTCCTGTATAGGATTCCTCCGCTGTGAAAGAAATTGTTTGATAACCTTCGAAGAGTGCGCTTCTGAGTGGCGCTTGCAAGTTCTGGGTACTCTCCTTCTGCCAAGTATTTCTTAATATCATGAAACCAAGGCTTTCCATTTGCTTCTTCTTCAACGTGTGCACAGTAAGCCGACTGAGTGTGAATCCCTACCAGAATAGGATCAATGAAATTCTTATCTGGATGTTGGATCATGGATGACAAGGTGGCCAGTGCGTCGGCGAACTCATTCTGGATTCTGGGAACATGCCGAAACTCAATCTTTGTGAACCTCCTTCTCAATTCCTGTACATGATGTAGGTATGGCAATATCTTGGAATTTTTGGTCGCCCATTCTCCTTGAACTTGGTGTATCAATAAGTCTGAATCGCCAATTGCTAATAATTCCTGAACATTCATGTCAATGGCCAAGTTGAGCCCAATGATGCAGGCCTCATATTCAGCCATGTTGTTGGTGCAGGGGAACCCGAGTTTGGCGGATACCGGGTAGTGCTGACCGGTTTCTAAAACTAAGACTGCTCCAATACCCACGCCCTTGAAGTTTGCGGCCCCATCAAAGAACATCCTCCAATCGTCGTAGGATTCTTCAATGTCCTCTCCTACGAATGATACCTCCTCATCAAGGAAATACATTTTTAAAGGTTCGTATTCTCCGTCCACGGGATTCTCAGCAAGATGATCGGCTAATGCTTGTCCCTTGACTGCCTTCTGAGTTATGTAAATGATGTCGAACTCACTTAACAGGATTTGCCATTTAGCCAGCTTGCCAGTGTGCATAGGTTTCTGAAATATGTACTTGAGTGGATCCGTCCTTGATATGAGGTACGTTGTGTAGGCGCAGAAATAATGCCTCAGCTTCTGTGCAACCCAAATCAAAGCACAACAGGTGCGCTCTAATAGAGAATACCGGGCCTCATACGGAGTAAGCTTCTTGCTGAGGTAGTAAATTGCTTGCTCTTTCCTCCCTGTTTCGTCATGTTGCCCGAGAACGCAACCGAAAGCTCCGTCTAATACAGCCAAGTAGAGTAACAGAGGTTTACCCGGCTCTGGGGGTACCAATACTGGAGGTGTTGAGAGATATTCCTTGATCCTGTCGAAGGCTTTTTGACAATCCTCAGTCCATTTGGTCGCAGCATCCTCCCTCAGCATTTTGAAGATTGGCTCATAAATGACGGTAGATTGGTCTATGAACCGGCTGAGATAATTGAGCCGTCCTAGGAAGCTCATAACATCCTTTTTGTTCTTTGGTGGTGGCAATTCTTGGATGGCTTTGACCATTGATGGATCTAGCTCTATTCCTCGACGACTGACAATGAACCCTAGCAGCTTCCCAGCAGGAACCCCGAATGCACACTTTGCAGGGTTAAGCTTCAGATTGTATTTCCTTAGCCTGTTGAAGAACTTTCTCAAATCTTCCATGTGATCAGCAGCTTTCTTTGATTTGATGATGACGTCGTCTACATATACCTCGATCTCCTTGTGAATCATATCATGGAATATAGTAGTCATGGCTCTCATGTAAGTGGCCCCTGCATTCTTCAGACCGAATGACATCATCTTGTAGCAATACACCCCCCATGGCGTAATGAATGCCGTTTTCTCAGCATCTTCATCGTCCATCCAAATTGATGGTAACCCGCAAAACAATCCACAAAAGATTGCAGCTCGTGCTTGGCACAGTTATCAATTAAGATGTGTATATTCGGCAGGGGAAAGTCATCTTTTGGACTGGCCCGGTTGAGATCCCGGTAGTCGACGCAGACTCTGACCTTCCCATCTTTCTTTGGTACAGGCATAATGTTGGCTAACCATGTAGGATATTCTACCACCCGGAGAACTCTAGCGTTGATTTGTTTGGTGACCTCTTCTTTGATTTTCAAGCTCATGTCTGGTTTGAACTTCCTGAGCTTTTGCTTCACCGGTGGGCATGTTGGATTGGTTGGCAGCTTGTGGGCCACAATATATGTACTGATTCCAGTCATGTCATCATATGACTAGGCGAATATGTCCTCATACTCCCTTAGAAATTCTGTATATTCCTCCTTTTCTTACGGCGATAGATGAATGCTGATGCGTGTTTCTTTGACATTCTCCGTGTTTCCTAGGTTGATGACCTCTATCTCATCCAAGTTAGACTTAGGTCTATTCTCAAAATTTTGACTTCTTTAATAATATCCTCAGGTATATCATCCTCGTCTGACTCAGAATCCGTTTGTTGCGTTGCCTCGTTGCAGGTCACAATCGTCGGTTCATCAAGATGAGTAATAGTAATGCTGTGTAAAATAAAGTAACGGGAGGAAAACAGTAGCAAGTGAATATAAGTAAATGTAAGATTTATAAGGAAATTGGAAATACTTTGATAAATTGAGTAATTGTTTGAACATAAGAGCTCTTTCTTGCAGAAATTAAAAATGCGAAAAGGAAGGAAATGCTTTAAATAAATAAACTGTAAATAATGTTTGTTTTGTTAGCCTTGCTACCCCGAGGCTCGACGGGCTCTGGTTGTTCGGACATACTAGCTCTTGATATATAATGCTAGAGTGCATGAACCAATCTTTGGGGAGGGGAATAATAAAAAGAAACAAAAACAAAAACAAAAGGTAACAAGTCAGTGAGGATTATAAAGAATATTGCGGTAATTTAAACACGTAATGCGAAAATGTAAAACGCATCCTAAGTTGGGGAACCTCTTTGTGCCCGAGGTAGGCCTAGAGACAAATTAATTTGGAGAGTTTAAATACTAAATGCCTCATTTTATTGATGTAAAAAATGGACGAATCCAAAGACAATACAAGAAATAAAACCACTAATGGCCATCGACCTTATTACATTGGTAAAGCGGAAAAGAAAATCCTATCTAATTGGTTCACCTTCTCCAAGCTTGGCCCTCTTGGCATATTTTAGATCATGCTGAGTCTGGGGACTTCGTGCCTCGTTTCCTGCGAACAAACAAGATTAGGCCCTTACCCCCGCCAGACTGGATTATTTAACATCAATAATTAGCAAAGCATTTAGTTCTCCAAATAAATGCATAGAACGTGAAGGCGTCCTTTTGGGTTCCAGGGAAACCCAATGGACTTTGGACAAGGCTATCTTAAAAGCTATTGTGCGGACAACACGTTAGCCTGGATAGGTTTGACCATGATGCATGCAACATACAACAGAGTAAGGTTTCTATTGGGGTTCTAGACTGGTACCCTTGAGCGGACAACTCAAGGGGGAAGGCACGGAACTGTCGACTGCACCGTTGATCGACTAGTTTTACCGCAAATACGCCTTTCCGAATTTAGGGGGTGATGATATTGGAAGAGCGCAACCACTCATTGTAAGCGTTGCTATAGGATTTGTTTGGCACGAGTGGAATATGAATGCGGAGCATGATATGCAATAATAAGTATAAAAACAGATAGGCATATATTTTCACATTGAGGAAAGCGGTAAAGAAAGGAAATACAACAGTTATAATGGAAAGCGGTTACAAAGAAAACATGAAGATATGTCAGTTACGTTCAAGTGAAATAAATATTTGCGAAACTTAAACAATTAATGGCATATAACGGGGAATAGGAAGAGGTGTAAGCCTTTAAATGACAATTAAAAGTCCAAACTCACACAACAAATTGTAATGGTATAGGCCTAGAGATATCCCCAGCAGAGTCGCCATGCTGTCGCGTCCCTCTTTTTCTATCGCACGGGTTAGGTACGGAGATATCGGGTTAAGACATTAAGGACAACTCCTTTAAAAGAAAAAGGAAGAGTCACAACCTAACGATTTAACGGTGCGTTAGGGCACCTAGAGTTGATAACTCATAGACTAGTTTGCATTACTAGAGAACGGGTAAGGGCCTGATATTATCCCAAGGGGAAGGTGTTAGGCACCCCTCAGGATCCACAACTGTGGGCCCCAGCCAATAAGTACTGTGAATTTGGACGGCGAGCAAGCAACAAATAAGGTTCACATATGAGGGGATTTTAAAACAAGTATGAAAATCTTTAAAGGCTTTGAATAACATAAAACATTTGAAAAGAAGTGTCCTAGGATTAAAGTAATACGGATCACTTCAATGCAATACCCGGTATGTCATACCTCGGGGAGGCGGCTACACGTGGTATTAGCGCACCGGTAATTATATCCGTATTCTACCCTTCCCACCCCGTAAAGGTTATTTAAAACGCGTGTGTTGGTCACGAATGGTTATTGCGTGCTGTTACTCGTCCCATCCTATAAGTCCTGGAGAGTGATTAGGACTACTAATCCTACCAAAGGTGGGGACTAGGCTGACTCATGTGTAAAGGATAAAATACTAGCGACCGTGCAAAACAAGTAGAACACATGTAATGGGAATCACATAGGACAAGTAATAGGCTCACAAGTTCCTCCACAATTAAATACGTAAGTGGCACGTCTCAAACACAATTAAAGTCTCAAAGGAAGGTTTGAAAATAAGAGTTATTGAGTTGAACATCAGTAGGTTTCAACAGTTTTAGTAAAAGGATATGTTTCAAAAACTTAGTAGTGAAAGCAAAGGGTTCAGTTAAGACTGAGCAATTCAAAAGGATGATTGATTTTCAGAAATGCAATAGCAGTAAGAATTAAGAGTGCGTAGCAGTTTAAAGCTTTCAATAAAAGAGAAGAATAACTTTTAGAAAAATCAGTAATCAGAAGTAAAGCGAGATTTAAATAAAGCAGTAATTCCAAACAGGAATCCAGTAATCCAAATGAGGTAAGGATCCAGTAGTTAGTAAGAAAAGGAAAGTGAGTAAATTATTTCGGGAAAAACGTGTAGTTCAAAATATAGAGCAAAGATTCAAAAAATAGGATGATGCTTGAATAAAGTAAGTTGACCCTGAAATCTAGTAATTTGAAATAAAACAGGAGTCAGGTAAACTTCAGTAAAGGAGGAATGATTTCAAGATCCTATGATTTTGAAAACGGAGCAGGAGTTTTAGAGAAAAGTGGAGTGAACTTCAAAAGAAATAAAGCAAGAGTGAAAAGCAGCATAGTTCAAAATTTAAGAAGGGACTGATTGGTTTTAACAGCAAAACACAATTTATTGGTTTTAATACGTATTAGGCCTAAAGTTTGCCTAGGCGCCATACACATTGCCTACTTATTTCAGAGGGGTGTACATGCGTATTTGGTCTTGATTTTAAGAGGGGTGTATTTATAGAAACGTTTCAAACAGTTAACCACCTTTTAACGAGATTATTATTTTAGCATACTAATTAGGTGTTCAATAACTGCAAATCAAACAGATAGGAAGTCCTAAATAACAGAATATCTAATGCACATAGGAATACCTAGAAGACATGATTTCTAGATGCTATGATCATAAAAATGCAGTAAGACCTTATAATAATTTTTGTTACTTGTTGTATGCGTGAATTATGATCATGGTTTGCAAGATGAATATAATAGAAATGCTGAAAGTAAAGAACCTAAAACAGGATTTCTAATGCATGAGGTGCATGTCCTAAACATGTTATCTATTGCACATGTAAGTAAATAAAACCCTATAAGCATGTTTTCTACCCATTACTAGACTAAGCATGCATAGTCCCCTCCCATATTCACTATCCAGAACCAACTATTTGTTTACCAATTATTACAAACCAAGGATAAATGAATTACAATGATTGCAAAAAGAAAAATAAGAAGTTATTCTATAGAGAGCCTTCAAACAGGCCTAACCTTCCAGCCTCACCCCTGTTGAGCCTCATAGACTTACACGGCCTGGGTGCGGCAAAGCTCCCAAAGGTCCTTATAAAGGGCCCTAGCCAATACCAGCACCCAGCAATTTATCAAAGTTGAGATTGGTGCAGTGTAGAGTTACCAACCTCAATGTATCAAAGTTCAGAGGGAACTCAAGATTCCCTAAGCAGTGCTTACATTGAGGAGGTGGAACACAAGTTTCTAGGAGTTGTGAAAGTGCTTTGTAGTTTAAAAGAGTTTAATTTGAAAGCAGTTTGAAATAACGGTTTTGAAATATAACTTTAGAGGACAATGGATGAGTTGTATGAAAACCAGTTTTCAAAAGAGAAGAAGCAGACCGACCATAACTCAACAGATATGCAGAGTTCAAGAAAACAAACAAAAACAAGGTTAGGGAGTTGGGGACAAGTGATCTCACAAAGTAGCAGAAGAATAGAGTTACAGGTCACAAAGCATCACATATCACATAGAGTCAAATATCAAGTATAGAGTCAGAGTTATACAACATTTAGACATCATGTGGAGGGGGCAGGTTTATAACATAAGAAGCTAAGCATGTAACAATAGTCATATTGATAATAGAAACATCAGACTACAAACAAGGGAGCATACTAGTTGCGTAAGTCTCACATAAAGTCACAAACATCATAGATTAGTAGAGTCACAATTGTATAGCATTCAGATGTCATGAGAAGGAGACACTGTTCTGTAGCATGATAAGCTAAATAGAGAATTAGAACAGACAAGAAGCATCAGTCATATTGATCATATAGAAAAACAGGCCTGCTGACTCCACAGGGGTCAAACAAGGTTGTAGCAAATCATACAAGGTAAAACAGGAGGCATCTCATACCAAAAAAGAAGAGGAAATCACAAAAGAAACAGGAAACATATTAGACTAAGAGAAGAGGAGATGTAGTAGGGGCATATTGATTACCAAAGATTTGAATAGCTATAGAGAATCTCATGAGAAAAGCAGGATAGCAAAAGGGGAAAGGGCATCACATAGAGTCATGTTAATTACATGGTAGGCAGTAGAACCATAAGATAAAACACATAAGGAACAATAAGTAAATAAACAAGAACTGGAGCATATTGTGTGTAATACTATAATACTAAAGTAGAAACATACCAGTTGAGTAGTAAAGAATAGCAAAGTGCAAGAGGTGGTGTAGCAAACAGCAGTGTGCAGAACAAGAGAGCAGCAGACGACAATAGCAGCAGATTGAGAGAGAAACATCAGGCAATGTGCAGAATGAGAGAGAGAGCAACAGCAGGGCACAAGAACAATAGGGGGCTACTCAGCCTTAGCTTTAAGCTGACTGAGTAGTCAATAATAGATGCAAAGAACAAGTAGAGATGAAAGCACAGAAGAGTTTAGAGCAATATTGCTCAGTACTTAGTGTGAGAACTCAGTGTGAAGTGTCTGAGTTAGTGTCTGTATTTCAGTGTGAATCTGAATTTCAGTGTTTGCAAAGAGAGAAAACAACTCTTTATATAGTTTTGAAAAACGAGTAGCACATAGCAAATTATGGTAGTAGCAATCAATCAATATCAATTAAAGATAACAGGACCCCTTTAATCAAGGGATTCTAATTCAAACGATACTATCAAGATGAAATAAGGCAAGGAATCAGTCCAATATGACTGATTCTCCCAAAAATAGAACAAGGAAGTCATATAGTGCACAAATAGAGCTAGATACATAGTGAGTTAATTAAGGCACGCTTTAGTAATATCACATTAAGGAATAAAATTAGGGTAATCAGCTTAGCAATCAACTAAGAAGACTGGAAATCACAGGGAATCCGGAGAAAATAAAAGAAAGCATCACATAAACATGGAAGGATTTCAAAAATTGGTACAACATTATAAAAGGAAAATACACAATTGTGTATTTAAGAAAAATATCACATAGATATAACAGGAATTCGAAATTGGTACAACATTATAAAAGAAAAATGCACAATTGTGTTATTTAAGGAAAATATCACGAGAAATCAGTATAAAATCAGCAAGTAAAATAATCAGTGAGGTAAATGGTTGAACTCAATAAGTATTTAAACAATAGTACTGATCAATAAAAAAGATGCTCATAGAACAACAGGAGAATTAGAAATTATAGCACTGAATCGAACAATAACAAACGAGTACACATAACAAAGATCGACCTAGAGTATTAGGGTTTCATCAATAGCAGTTCGAATAACAATAAATCACGAAATAATTACTTAAACCTGATACAGATAACTAAAACCAAGAAGAAATCCTTTTGAAGACAGGGTTAAGAACCCTAGTGTTGAAATCATTACAAGAAAAAAGTTTTCCGGAGAAAACCATGGGAAAATATCATTATAATGTAAGAACGTAAGCAGACATTAAGAAAAAAATAAAAAATGCCGATGGTTAGGGTTTCGTGAAACCCATAAAAGAGGGCAAATCCTCAAAGATGGCATATATTAGGCCGGAAAACATGTAAACTTACTCAAATAGCCGGGGAATGGCCGGAAAGTGGCAAGAGGCTCAACGGAGGCAAGCGGACTGCTCCAGGCCCGTTTTGAATAACTCAGGGCGTCACTGAGCGAGTGAGAGGTGAGTAGATGACCAAGAGGTAGTGAGGAGCCATGGATTCCGGTGAGAGAACCGACCGGAGAGGGGAACAGACCCATCGGAGGGGAGATTTCTAGAGAGTAACTGAGAGAGATAGAGAGATGAGAGATGAAAGGTCTCAAAGGAAAATGAACGGGTGGGGGAAGGGTTAGGTTAAATCATATTTTTGGTATGGGTTGATCTGGGCCGTTGATCATATTTGATCAACGGCTCAGATTAACCTAGGGATTGAGCCGGGTATTTTGATTTGGGCCGGGTAGTTTTAATTAAATCTGAGTTGGGGTTCAATTATGGCAAGATTTTAAATAAAAATAGGCCAGTTGTTAAATACCCAATAAAAAATAGGAAATTAATTAATAAAAATACTTAATAAATTAAAAAGATTAAATTAAGTTAAAAATAAGTAAAATTACAGTAATTAAACAATATAAAAAATGTAAGAAGCATGAATTCAAATTTTAAAAGTATATAATGACTAATTAGGCCATAATTGCAAAAAATAATTGTAACTGAAATTAAATAGTACTCAATTGGCCAATTTACGAAATAATTAAAATTTAATAAGTAAAAAGTGATTATAAATGACATATTAAATTAAAAAATATTTTGAGATTATTTAGAGCGTAATTTATGAATTATAAAAAATATGAAAACAATAAATAAATAGGGAAGACTTCAAATAAAAATGTAAAAATTAGGAAAAATATTCATTATTACAAATAATGATTTTTGAAAACTTATATACAAGTTTAAAATAATTCTGAGAAAAAATTGGGTATCAACACCGGGTAGGTCCCGGGATGTCTTTAGGCTAAAATATAGTTGTTGCAGGTTAGAGGGGTCAAATCTCTGAACCCACCACCGCGGTTCGCGGTCCTTTTTGTGCTGGCCGCGATGGGGGGCTTCGCGGCCGCAGTCGTGTTTTCGCGGTCCGCGGTGGAGGAGCTGGGCCAGTATTCCGACTTCGGAGGCTTATATCTTTTGATCTACAAGGAATTTTGAGATATTCAAAAACTAAAGTTGTAGCCCTTCGTGTATAGTTTCTAGAAAGGTGAAGAAATCGTACTTTGGACATCTTTAGAGAACGTTATGGCCAAAATACTAAAGCATGTCACTGCAGTCATTTTTCTTGATTTTCTTCAGTTTTTCTTGACTTTTGCTAGCGCGGCCGCGGTCTTTTTTTCGCGGACCGCGGTGGGAGTTTCAGTTATTTTTCATTTTTCAAGACCCAAAAAACATAAGAGGCGATTTTCCAAACACTCTTTCTTCTCCAAAATATTTGTAAGTGATTTCTAACTCATTTTCTTCACTCCTTAACTTCTTTTTACAAGATTTCATCCTAGAATCTAGGGTTTTCATGGTGGAATTGGAAATTTTGGGTAAAACCTAATAATATTGAAATTTGGGGATATAGACCTCAAATTGAGGTCGGATTCCAAAACCATTTATATATCCGTGCTCGGAGGCGAATGAGTAATCAGGTGTTAGTCCGAATTTCGGGTTTGGACCGAGGGGGCCCGGGTTCGATTTTTGACTTTTGGGGAAAGACTTTAGAAAACTCACTTCCATGCTTTAGAATTGATTCATTTAACATTTATTGATATAATTAAGTAACTTGTGGCTAGTTCGAGTCCTTGGAAGACGAGTTTGGAGTTTCGGGCGCATTCTTGGCCCGGAAAGTTGGTTCGACACGAGGTAAGTCTCATTTCTAACTTTGTGAGGGGGAATTGTCCCCATAGGTGAACTAAATGAATATATGCTATTGTTTGGGCCGTTCGACCCTCGGCAGTGCATATATATGATTATTTTATGGCAAAGATGCACTTATAGTTCGGGCCCTTCGACCCTCGGCAGTGCATATATATGATTATTTTATGGCAAAGATGCACTTATGGTTCGGGCCGTTCGACCCTCGGCAGTGCACAATTTACTTTTATTGTTGGTTCGGGCCTAACGACCCTCGACATTTCCTACGCATATATATACATATGATATACCACTTGTGACTTGAATTGTTAAATTATCTTAAGGACGTAAATTGTTAAATGATTTCATGGATAATGACTTGACAAATATTCGGGGGAAAGGTGAAGTAGAAATTATGTATTTATTTCCAGTGTTTATTGAATTGCAGTTACTTTTAAAGTTTACTGATTTTATTACCTTCGTGTGCCTTTTGCTGCTATCATATATTGTTAAATTACATTGTTGGACCCTAGTGAGTGTCAAGTCGACCTCTCGTCACTACCTCTCTGAGGTTAGGCGGGATACTTACTGAGTACACGTTGTTTTCGTACTCATGCTACACTTGCTGTGCATTTTGTTGCACATGTACTTTCATAGCGATGAGGCTGGTTTGGAGACTTAGGCGAGCTGCATCATCCGGAGGCGATCCGCAGCCGGCAGAGTCTTCCTCTATGTATTGTATTTATTTTATTCTAAAGTCCTTGTCCAACTTGTATTTCGGACAAGCTTGTAGCATTTTGTAAAAAAGTCTTAGAAATTGCTCATGTACTTGTGACACCGGGTTCTGGGATGTAATTGGGTTGTATTTTTATTAAATTGGAAAAATAGACTATTGCTTTTACTTAATGGATTTTTATCTAGTTCTTATGTATTAAAGTGAAAGGTAACGATTTCGAAAATGTTAAAACATGAATTTATTTCAACTAATTAATGATTGGCTTGCCTGGCAGTGGTGTCCGGCGCCATCACGACCTTATGGATTTTGGGTCGTGATAACATTGAAATTCAGGCTTATTCTTGTAAAGAATCGTTCTTCGATTCCTTTCAAGGATCAAATCTCTTGGGTTCACAAATCTCTCCAATCACCATAGCCTCCTTGAAAGTATATATATGATCATCTCAGACTTGAAGAAATATACTTTGATCAAACCAATTACCCTCTCTTTGTTCTACTGCAAACAAACATTGTAGCTCTACTAGATCTGTTGTGTAACTAGTTAGGAAAGAAAGAGAGAAAAACACTGGTGAGGCATTGTATCAACAAAAGACGAGAGACATAGAAACTGAGTAGTTGGTGTAAAACTACACCATTCACTTTGTACTCAAGAAACTCAATCACTGAAAGAGAACTCTCTTGCAACCCAAGGGGACTGGACTACGATTCATATTGAATCCGAACCAGTATAAAAACTCTAGTGTCTTTAATTCCTGCACTTTATTTTTGCTTTTCAATTCTGCACTTCTTATTATCTCGCTATAATATCTAGTCGACTAATTGGTAAACTAGTCAACTAATAATTTACAAAAATAAGCAATTCACCCCTCCTTCCCGGTACTTTCAGTTGTATAGGGATGTTGTTATAGAGTGGTTTGACTGTAAAATAAAAAAAAAGGAATAAAGAGAGAGAAGTAAAAATCAGCAGAAATCACAGGTACAACAACGCCAAAACCAATGAGCAAATGGAGAAACCTAAAAATCAAATAAAATCTAATGGCCAGAAAGAGAAAGAAACATAGGAAAAAAGCTGAAACAGAGTAATAATCGAGTAAAATGACCTTAAATCAAACTCTAAGTTGAACTTTAGAGAGGGATTTACCCGATTTTGAATTGCTCTTCGCGGTGCTATGCGTTGGTTATGAGGGGATCATCTATCTACAGCTCTTCTTTGTACTTTACTTTTCTAATGGTGGATTGCTTCGGAATAGTGAGGAATAATGCAGAGATGAGACAAGGGAAGTTGAAGCCTAATACAAGGGGTAGGTATAAAATTCGGAAAATCGAATTCGAACCGAATCAAACTAATTTGGTATTTCGGTTTCGGTATTTTAGTTTATTTCGATACGAAAATTTCAGTATTTCGGTAATTCGGTTCGGTATACGATATTGTAATTTTTGTGTTTCGGTATTTCGGTATACCGAAATAGTATAGTCCAAGCCCAACTTTTTTTTTATAAAATTTTTAGCCCAATAACCTTAAGCCCACATCCCAAAAGTCCAAAACACCTATTAATTTAATATTTCTCGTATTACTACTAATATAACAAAAAAGTTAAATTGATATCTTAAACTCTGAATAGAAAAGTATTTAAAATCAATTAGAAAAAGTTTCCCTTTCGATGACTTATTTTGCAAACTTTAAATTAAAAAGTAAGATAGTTACTTCTATTTCAATTTGAATATTTAGCTAACACTATTTCGATAAAGACCATTTAACAAACAGATTTACTAACCATTTTCAGTTTAACAAGCTGTATTGGTTTTAAAAGTCGAAGAGCTACAGATTTAAATAAGCAGAAGCCTAGTAACATAGATTTGGTTTAAACCGAAACCGTACCGAATCAAAATAAGAAATACCGAACCGTACCGAAATATTTTGATATGGTATTTGGTATACACAATTGATGCCAAATACCGAAATACCGAAATACCGAACCAAAATTCTTAAATATCGAACCGAAGTACCGAATGCTCACCCCTACAAATACACAAATAAAAACGTGTATGTATGAGACACGTAAGTTATTAAAATCACTTTATAAAGACACAAATACTCTTGATTTTGAATTTAAAGAAAAAAAACAAGCGGGTCGAAACATTAGCTTTTCTATTATATAGAAAAGTCAAAACCGAGACTTTTAATTCAAGACGAAAATATAAGAATTGTTTTACCACAATCTTGGTGATTATTTGTTAATATTTCTTGTATTTTCAGTGTCATGTGAAAACTCTATATAGACATGCTAAATATATTCCCCTTTTTCATTATATTTTATTAATTTAACCTTTCTATTTATTTAAAATTCAGAAAAATTGAAGTCAAAATCAAAATGGTAATAAGTACGTGTATATCATTATTTTTTCCAATATTATTCACATTTGTGTTGTTTTTGTACATTATCCAAGTCAAACCAAGTTAACTCTAATACCCACTGAATATCATCATGCATAACAACAATTCAATACTTTATAAAATAAATAAATAAAAAGATAAAAGGATGACTGTTTGGCCTTTAATCGTAAATCAAAACTAAACTGATGTTTTGTTTCTGAATGTTCTTTTGTGGCTTGAATTATTTTCTTGTATTTTTAGGAAACCCGTAATCCTTATAGGTTTAGGAAAATCCATTGTCCTAATAGAGTTGGGAAATGAAAAGTTATTGTCCTTGTCAAATTGGAAAACCTTTCTGTTATAGGTTTGTGATCATTGGGATATATATATAGGGGTTGTAGTTGGGTATTCTACGATTGTACTATGCTTTTTTCTCATTCATAGAGGAAAACTCTCTCTGCTTTTGCCCCGAGGATTAAGCTTAGCCGAACCTAGTTAAATCATTGTCTTGATTTTTCTTTTCTATTTGCTTGGTATATGATTGTGGGCTAGTTAACCCACGATCTTCCGCAATAATTGGTACCAGAGCAAGATGCGGGTTTCTACATATAATCTAGGGTTAAGATATCTCCATCATCTTCAACAAAGTATGAAGTAGAGAAATTTGACGGGGGTTCTAGTTTCAGTCTATAAGATTAGGATGAAATCATCCTTGGTGTTACAAGGGTTATGGAAGGCAATTGATGAGGATTTTTCATAGAGAGAAGAAAGATACAGAGAAGGCAGACCTGAAGAAGAGGGCTTTTAGTGCGATCTTCACGAGCGTTCTTTGAAAAATTGTCGAAGAAACTTCTGCAACAATGGCATGGAAGAAGCTGGAAGATCTGTATTCTAAGAAATTGCAGACAAACCACCTCAACCTAAAAAAGAGGTTATGCGGTCTTCGTATGAACAAAGGTACACCAGTTAAAACTCACATTGATGAGTTTAATTCAATTATAATGGACCTGAAGAACGCGGATATCAAAGTTGAGAGTGAGGATCATGTCTTGATTGTGTTATGTTCTTTACCATCGTCTTATGATACTTTTGCTGATACGTTGCTATATGAGAAAGAGAGTATTTCACTGAATGATGTTAGTAATGCACTAAAATTTAAAGAGTTGAAAAATAGCTTTGTGGGTAGCAGAATTGAGGGTGAGAGTGTTGTGAGTAGAGGAAGAACACAACAATTGGACTTTAAAAGAAAAGGTCAACCGCCAGATCGAAGTCCAGAATAAGGAAGTAGAACTGTTATGAGTGCGGGGAGCAAGTTATGGTAGGCTATAATCCCGTGTTTAGTCGCTTATTACACTTCATTTCACTGCACTTTACTTATATTGAGCTTTAATTAGTCGTGTTTTGCACTTATTGTGTGCTTTATGCCCTATAGGAGTGATTCTGAGCTATGTAGATGTAGTGGCTTGAATTAATGCTATTTTGGAGCTTTGAAGTCTGAGTAAAAGCACAAGGATTAAGTTGGGATCTAGTTCGGGGATCAACGGACACTAGTGCATTCAAAGACAGAAGCAAAAAATTGGGCAGTGCGTCACCCAGGTGCGCGAGCGCGTACTGGGCACACATGTGAGGCAGTGTGGGGTGCAAAATGCGCGACCAAGTGCGCAAGCATGTCTTCAGGTACGCGGTCGTGCATGTCCTGTCCAGGAAGAGTCCTATTTCGCTATGAAAAGGGTAGTTTCTTTTGGGGTTTGTTTTGGGGGCGGCTTAAATACACCAAAACACCATTTTTGACAGACTTTTGGACATATTTCAACCTAGGAAGGAAAGGAGGCTAAGGAGGAGTTGGAAGAATACGAGCACAAGGATTTCATCATTCCCTCCTCACTCAAGATCCGGGTTTGGATTGAATTTATGTTTACCTACACTTTAGTTTCATTTGTGAAGAACTTCTCCATGTCTATGGAGTAGATCTTTTTGGGTTTTGATGGATTTGGTGTATTGATGGTTGTTTGTGGATTATAACTCTATTTTTATGTATTTAAATTGTTTTTGGAAGATTTAATTGTTGTATCTATGTTCACTTATTCTTGTGATCGAGAAAGGCATAACTTGTGATATATTTGCATTATATTGTTGGTTGAGTTCATAGATTCTTCTAAGTAATCGAAAGAGGCATAACTTGTGATATATTTGCATTATATTGTTGGTTGAGTTCATAGATTCTTCTAAGTAATCGAAAGAGGCTAGTTGAACCATTGATTGAACCTAGTTAGGAGGATAATCGAAAGAGGTTCTCCTAAAGACCAATCCATTACGAATTATTGCATATCTTCACCGAGCTTAAATTGGTTCATATTATGAGGTTGAAACTTAAACGTGAGAGTAGTTTCTACTAAATATTTGTACTGATAATTAAGTGAATTCGAGAGACTCACTTGAACATTAGAAGTGAATTATCTAGAGTTAAATTCCAAACCATTATCTGGCCCTTATTCCGTCAAACCCCTATGTTCTCCCATTGATAACTTCCTTGCTTACATTTTTTGCGATTTTCATTAGTCATTAGTTGTAGAATTTATATTATTAATTATATAAATCTCGACTGTTGATCCTCCTGGATAGCAATCTAGTTATGAACTACGATAATACTGTCTAAATCCAATCTCTATAGATAAGATAATTATTGTTGATACCCAATTTTTTCCAGACTATTTTCAAATTTGCATATATACCTTCAAAATCACTCTCTATAGTAATCGATATTTTTTCATATTTTTTCGTATTTTTATCAAATTATTTTCCTGTTTATTTAATATTTTTTTGTTCCATAATTATTCATAAACGATGTTATAAATAATTTCAAATCATTTTCTCGCTCAATATGTTATTCATATGCTATTTTCATTCCCTTAGGATTTAATTATTTCATAAATTAGCCAATATTGGCACTATTTAGTTAATTTCAGCAATTTTTGCAATAATAGCACAGATACGCATTTATATCATTTTTAAATAAATAACTAATCATTTTTATATCTTTATAATAGTTAATTATCCTAATTTCATTTATGTGGTTTTAATTTCACTTTTTACAATTATTAGCTATTTTAATTAATTAATTATCCTATTCAAATTGGGTATTTAATATCTAGCATATTCCTATTTAAATCCTAGCCACATTCAAACCTCAACCCATCAGATTTTAACTCCTACCCAGCCCAAAATCCTAACTTTTACTCAGCCCAAATCCTAATTTATACCCGGCCCAACCCTGTGATTGATCTGAGCCATTGATCAATTTGAATCAACGACCCAGATGATTCATTACCATAATTAACTTCTGATACTACCCCAACCGACCCGTCATTCTTCACGATTCACTCTCTCTCTATCTCTCTATCTCTCTGTGACTCTCTGGCTCCTTTGAGAAGTTTCCTTGACTTCTCTCCTCCGATGGGCTCTGTTCACCTTCTCCGGCTGGTTTTCTCATCGGAAACTATGGTCCTTCATCACCTCTTGGCTACCTACCCACTTTGCACCGGTCCAGTGATACTCTAGGGCTCTCAGGAAAACCTGGAGCGGTCCAACTCATCTCCCATGGTCCCATGCCACCTTTTCGGCCTCCCTGGCCATCTGAGTAACGACCTACGACCTACTCCGACTTAAGCCGGTGCCACCTTTGAGGTTTTTGTTTTCTCTGGGTTCCACGAAACCCTAATACTATGTTTCTTCAACTTATTTTAAGATCTACTCTAGACTACGGTATTACGAAGCTTTTCTACATTTCTTTTCTCTGAAAACCCCATCTTTTAACGATTCTTACTATTTCAAATTAGGGTTTTCTTAACCCCTTTCAAAAATAGTTTTTACTCCTGATTTTAGTGACTTATACTGTACGTGGAATGATTCTTTTATGTTTTATGGCTCTCTGAGCTATTATGCTAAAAGCCCTATTTCTTTTAGCCCGTTCGATTATGTGTGCTTGTTTCTCTGTGAAGCCATTCATGGACTCCCTGATTCTTGTCGCTAGGGATTTAGTCTTATTGTTCTGTGATTCCCTGCTTAGGGTTTCCTATTTTTTGTGCTATTAATTGTCAAATTGATACTGGTTGATAACTGTTTGCCCGATAATCACTATTGACTCTGTGTATCTCTTTGCTTAGCTATGATATTTTCCTCGAACCTGTGATTTTGTATATTCTGTACTGATTTTCAAAATATTCCCTTACTTAGGTGATACTTTCCTTGATTATACTAGGTTCCCTGCAATTGTGATTCCATTCGAGATTTCCTCGACTGATTTTCGGAATCAATACCATACGTTGCTTTACGAATATATTATTAGTTTGACTTCCCTTAATTATGTACTATGTATTGGGCTCTTATTATATGCTACATGATTTCATTTCCCTAATATAATAAAATCAGTCTTATAATCAATCCCTTTTCCTTATTTAGCCATGATTGCACCGTTTGAACTTAGCTCCCTAATTAAGGGAGTCCAGTGTCTTAATTGATACTAATTGGTTAATATTTTCATAATTATGCACTCTTGCTTTATTTTCCTCACTCGTTTTCAACACTATATATACTATGTCTTCTCTCTTTGCACAACACACTGACATATTGAGAACACTGATATCAAACACAAACACAATTAGTACACTGCATACTCGAAACTCAGAATATTAACATTGTTCTGAGTCTTCTTCGCTTTCAGACATATCTTCTCTTGCTATTCACATCATTTATTGACTACTCAGTCGGCCTAAAACCAAGACTGAGTAATCCTTGTTATTCCCTCTTGCTTCTGCATACTACTGTTTGCTGCTCTGTTCTCTTTGAACTTTGCTGTTGTATTCCCCCGACTGGTATGTTTCTAATTTAATTTTACAGTGTCTCCACTCAATATGTGTCAGTTCATGTTAATCTACTTATTGTTCCTTTTGTGCTTTATCTTGTGGTTCTACTGCCTACCATGTAATTAGCATGCTTCTATGATTTCCCCTCCCTTTTAGTGTAATATGTCTCTTACTCTACCTAGCATGCTCTACTATAACCTTGTTTGACTCCTATGAAGTCAGCATGTCTGTTTATCTATGTGATTATCTTTTCTTGTCACAGCATGATTACTATTCCTTGTCTGTTCTCATCCTTTACTTAGCTTCTCATGTCACCAACCTGTGTCCCCCTACTTGATACCTAAATATAGTATAATTCTGACTCCATTCCTAATATATAACTCTGCTAATATGTGATGCTTTGTGACAACTATGTGATAATTATTTGAATCGGTCACGCTGTTCTACTGCTGACTTAATTGTCCCCAATTCCCTATCCTTGTTTGTGTTTGTTCTTTCTTAAACTTTCTATCTGTAGAATTGTGTTTGCTTGGCTTCTTTCGTAAACTGTTTTTATATAAAGCTCTTCATTGTCCTCTGAAGTTATTTTCAAAACTATTGTTTCCAAAACTACTTTTAAAGAACTCAACTCTTAAGTTGCAAGCACCTATCACTACTCTTAGACTTTAGGTTCAACCCGCTTCGTGTGAGCACTGCCTTGGGGACCCCTGAGTACCCATTGAACTCTGACACACAAGGCTGGCATTCCACACTGCACTTACTCATTCCTGGCTAGGGAACTTGGGTGTGAGCACTGCCTGGGATCCCCTGAGATCCTTAGGAACTCTGACACACCTGGGTTACAAGAGGTCTTGGCATATGGCATGTTGGATCTGGTACTTGGGCCTACTGTTAGGCTCCCTATAGTGTAACTTCTTAATTTTCTTATTCATTTGTGTAATTTGTGCAACAATGGTCTGTAATAATTAAGTGTAAAAACAACTCTGGGGCTGGATAGTGAAAATGGGTGGGATTATGCATGTTTAGTATAATTCTGGGTAGAAAACATGCTTAGGATTTACTTTACCTCTGTGTGCAATAGAAATCCTGCTTAGGACATATTCACCATGCATTAGAAATCATGTTCTTAGGTATATTTATGTCTGCATCTCATCACATGCATACTCACTTAGAAAATCATACTAAAATACCCGCAAAATGCTGTTATAATTGCTTCCCACTTAGAGATCCTGTTCGTAGTTAAATAACTAGATGAAATGGTTGTTAATAATAATATTACTTTTGCATATTCATGCCTCACATCTAGAAATCCTGTTTAGGTTCATAATAACAAGTACTTATCAGAACTTGCATTAGATATCATGTGACTTTAGGAATTTGTTTTCAGCATATATTCAGACTCCTGTGTTAACTGTACTGCAAAGAACGCCTAGAAATCATGCTCTAGGTTCAATAATTTAGTGAAACCATACCCCTGTACCATCTGTGTAATAAGTAACCTCGTTTAAAAAATAGATTTCAATGATTGAAAATGTTTTCTGCATCTAAAACCAGATCTGGTTGCATACTCGACATCCTGCCTGCATTTTAGATATCATGCCTATAGGACTTGCATCCATGCATGATCACATAGTCACCTGTTCACTAGCACTAAGTCTAAAAGAGGTGCATTCTATCTATTTCCTAAAACGGAATTAGAAAATTTCAGATGCCTAGGCAAACCTTAGGAACCAATATTTATTAAAACCAGAAACTATTTCTGTACACTGCTTGCTAGCTAGGCTTCGTGACCAACACACGCGTTTTAAATACCTTAGCGGGGTGGGGAAGGGTAGAATATGGATATGATGACCGGTGCGCTAATACCATGTGTAGCCCCTCTTTGAGGAGTGACATACCGGGTATTGCATTGATGTGATCCGTATTACTTCAAACCTAGGATAATTCTCTCAAGTGTTTTACCCTAATGTTTTTCCAAAACCTTTTGATAAAGATTTTATACTTGTTTGAATCCCCTCTTATATGTACCTTGTTTGCTATTTGTTTACCGTCCAAATTCACAAAACTACTTGGCTGGGACACACAGTTGTGGATCTTGAGGGGTGCCTAACACCTTCCCCTTAGGATAACTTCAAGCCCTTACCCAATCTCTGGTAATGCAAACTAGTTTATGAGTTAGTTATTCTAGGTGCCCTAACGCACCATAAAATCGTTAGGTGGCGACTCTTCCTTAAACCTTTTTTTTAAGGAGTTGTCCAGAATGTCATGAAACCCGATCTCCGCGTACCTAACCTGTGCAAGGAAAAAGGGGGGAGCGACAATTATACTATACTATCTTTGACTAGCGAGCACAATTTAAGTGTGTGTTTTGCGCTCGTCAGCAAGGTCACTACTAGAGAGATTGTCCTAGGTTGAAAGACAAAAGAGGAAAGCAGAAAATAGATAATTCGGCAAATATTGTTGACACTGGCAATAATTCTGATGATAGTGATTATGTAAGGGAAGTATGTGTCGTAAGTTCTAGTCATAGGTGAAATTCCTGGGTTCTTGATTATGGTGCTACTTTCTACATGTGTCCACACAAGAATTGGTTTGCAACTTACAAGCAGATCAGTCAGAATGTCTACATGGGAGATGACAATCCATTATCAGTAGAGGGGATTTGTAACATCAGATTTAGAGTGTTCGATGGAATTATCAGAAATATTGAGTGTTGGCTTGTTCCTCGAATAAATAGAAATTTGATCTCTCTTTCGACATAAGATGATCAAGGGTATAAGTTTCACTCCCAGAATGGAATACTTAAAGTGTATAAAGGATCTATGGTACTCATGAAGGGTAAACTGAATTCTAAATTGTATCACCCTCAGGCTATATGAGTGGTAAGGTATTGTCTTTCTTGAGTAAGCAGAATTTGTTGAATGGGTACAAAAAAATTAAATTTTGAATTTTATTGAGCATTGTGTGTTTGTGTCACGACCCATTTTCCCCCCTCCGAAAGACGTCGTGACGACACCTAGTTGCTACGACTAGGTAAGCCTATTAACATTGAAATAACAGAAAATAAAGAAAATAGAGGAACAACTAAGCATCAATAACCGCTACATAAGGTAAAATGCCACCCAACATGCCCAAGTATAACCAATTTGCCAATTTATACACAACACTTCCCAAAACCCGGAACCGTGAGTCACAAGCTCTACGAAATCTGTCTGCAGTCTGCTATATAAGGAGTCTAAGAAGTACAAGAGGGAAACAAAGTAAAAGATAGAGGGGGACTCCGAGGACCTGCGAACACATACAGATATACCTTGAAGTCTCCGGTGGACGAGAGGGGCTTGAATCTACACATGAAAACTTGTGCAGGAAGGGCGTGAGTACACCACAATGGTACCCAGTAAGTGCCAAGCCTAACCTCGGTACGGTAGTGACGGGGCCAGGTCAGGGCCTTACCGGTATAAATATAATGAAATAAGACAGAAAAAAAATATACGGGAATAAAAGTCAAAGAAATCCATCAACTCAGAACACAATAGTAACAACATGGGGATTTCCCGGGATATTGTCCGTAGTCCTCAACGTAAATGTGCAGGGGGATCTCCCGGAATACTGTTTCGTAGTCCCAAAGTAAATATGCAGTACATGGAGATCTCCCGGAATACCGTTCCGTAGTCCCAAAGTAAATATGCAGTATTGGGGGATATCCCGGAATATCGTTCCATAGTCCCAAAGTAAATATGCAGTACATGGGGATCTCCCAGAATACCGTTCATTAGTCCCAAAGTAAATATGCAGCTCAACCAATAAACACAACAGTTACAGCAAGAAAACCTACAGTTTAGGCTAACTTCAAACCAAAGAAAATAGGAATTTTCACTAAACATGCTGCACATAGTTCAAATTGACAGTCAAAACACGTAGGCATGCTTCTCTAATCTAAACAAGGTAGTTACATATGCTAGTGTAGTTCAAAAAAGGGAAAACATGTTATGATTTAGTGAAAAATGGAGTTTTACAACAAATAGCCCGTGTACGTACTAGTCACGTCATGTACACGGCGCTCATATATCAAACAATACCAAAATCCTAAGGGGAAGTCCCCCCCTCACAAGGTTAGTCAAGCCACTTACCTCAAACCAAGCTCAAATCAATTCGAAACCACGCTCTTGCCACGAGTATCCAACTCCGAGTGGCCCAAATCTAATCAAATCAATTACATAACATAAATATAGCTACAAGTAACTAATCTAGCTAATGACATCGAAGCTAAGGCAAGAAAATAGAAAAATGCCCAAAAAGCCTCCCCGGGCCCACATATCTGAATCGGGTAAAAGTTATCAATTAAGAACACCCATTCACTCATGAGTTCACTCGTACAAAAATCATCCAAATCCGACACCTAAATCCCACTCAAAACTCTGAAATTCGATTGGGGAACTTTTCCCCTAATTTCCACTTTCTCACTCAAATTCCTTGATTAAATGAAGAAAACAACAATAGATTAATAAATGTGATCAAAATAGGGTTAGGAATCATTACACAATGTTTTCCTCTTCAAAACCCTCAAAACATCGCCTTCTCCCGAGCTCAAAATCGAATTTTGTGAAAATTAACATCAACCCTCGATTTTGCCCCCTTTTCTGCATAGCGATCTCGCACCTGCGGGCCATGGATCGCACCTGCGACACCAGACTTGTGGAAAATCCCTCGCAGGTACGAAATGACTAAGGTTCCCTGGGTCCGCATCTGCGAAAAGGAGGGCTGCACCTGCGGATGCGCTCCTGCGACCAAGGAGCCGCACTTGCGACCACACCGCTCCTGTGCATCTTCCCCTCCGCATAAGCGAGGCTGCTTCTGCGTAAATCACTCTGCACCTACGAACCCCGAAACCCGCACCTGTGCTACATCTCCCGCACGTGCGATTCCGCACTTGCGGTCTCCCCACCGCAGGTGCGAAAACACCAGAAGCCTAAAACTTCACCAATGGCCTAAATCCAAATCTCATTATGTTAAGCATCCCAAACACACCCGAGACCCCAGGGACCTTAACCAAACATACCAAAAATCCTAAAACACCATACGAACTTAGTCGAGCCTTCAAACCACATCGAACAACATCAAAAACACGAATTATGCACGGATTCAAGCCTAAAGAACTTTGAAATTTCTATATTCTACAAACGACGTCGAAACATCCGAATGACTTCAAAGTTTATACACAAGTAAAAAATGACACTACGAACCTACTCCCACTTCCGTAATTCCATTTCGAGCTCGATATCAAAATTTCCACTGCCGATCAAAATCGCAAAAATTCCAACTTTCGCTAATTCAAGCCTAAATCTACTAGGACCTCCAAATCACATTCCGGACACGCTCCTAAGTCCAATAGTCACATCTCTAGCATCACCTATCTGAACCCTGTCCTGAAGGACTAGAAGATGGGGATCATAATACTGACGCTCTCTGTTACGATCATAAAGAGATGACCGAGAAACCACACAAGCCAACACTCGGCTCGGCTCTGAAATATCCAATCTCATGAATTGACTGGCTAAGGCCTGCACGTCCAATTCCAAACCCCCAAACTCTCCGCCCAACGACTCAAGGCGTCGGACACTACATTGGCCTTCCGCGGGTGGTACATTATAGTGATGTCATAGTCCTTAAGTAGCTCCAACCACCTCCGCTGATGCAAATTAAGATCCTTTTGCTTGAACATGTGCTGCAAATTATATGGTGATCATTGTAGATCTCACAAGGAACACCGTACAAATAATGGCGCCAGATCTTCAAGGCAGGAAAAATAGCTGCTAACTCAAGATCATGGACAGGATAATTCTTCCCATGAACCTTCAACTGTCTGGATGGCGTAGGAAATCACCCTACCGTCCTGCATCATCACCGCTCCAAGACCAATCCTCCAGGCATCACAATAGATAGTGAAAGACCCCAAACCTATAGGCAATACTAATACCGGGGTTGTAGTCAAAGTTGTCTTGAGCTTCTGAAAGATCTCCTCACACTTCTCGGTCCACCTAAATGGAACACCCATCTAGGTAAGCCTGGTCATAGATGTTGTTATAGATGAAAACCCCTCTACCAAGCAACGGTACCAAACCAAGGAAACTACGAATCTTTGTAGCTAATGATGGTCTAGGCCAACTCTGCACTACCTCTACCTTCTGCAGATCTACCTTGATCCCATCACAAGATACTACGTGACCCAAGAATGTGATGTGTCGTAGAATTTCGGCACATTTAATACAAATTACTTAGATTTTAGCTCGTTCTTAATGCATTTGTTCGTTAATTTTTATGAAGTTTTGATGTTTTGCAGTACCTGAGGCTTGATGACCTAAAAACACAGAAAAGAAGTCAAAAAGCCACAAAAGAGCAGAAAGAAGGCAAGAATGCGGCCGCATAACTACTATGCAGGCCGCATAATGCATGGGCAAAACGCAGATTGAAACAGTCCAGTTGGCCAAATTAAATGAGTATTATGCGGTCCATTATGCGACCGCATAACTCGCTTGCGAGCCGCATAACGTACCGTAGAATTCCAGAAGAGACAACTCCTCAAAGTTTTGCGATGCAAATATGAGGTCGCATATCAAATATGCGGGCCGCATAACTAGTATGCGATGGATGCTTGGAATCGGAACATGAAGATCTGCGATGGAAGGGAAGAATATGCGGTCTCATAATGCATCTGCAGGGGTATTCTTGTCCAAATTTAGCTCCGACTTTTAGCTCACTATAAATAGATTTATTAGGGTTTTGTGGGTCATCTTGTCTGAAAAAGAGACTACAACACACGGCATTGAATAGTCTATCTTTTGGAAGTTTTAGAAGGAAGAATCTTGCACTTTTCTAAGCATTATGACATTGAATATTATTATCTTTTTGTATTTTAACATGAGTGACTAGTTTTAAATACTAAGGTTGTGGACCCTAAATGAGTGTAATGTTAATTGGTATTTACCATTGAATATATATATAATGGTTGGTTGATATATATTTATTTCTCATTCTTCATTTATTGTTGGTGGTTGCAAACATTAACAAGTGCCATTATACCGTTTCTTTACTTGGAAAAGCGGGTTAAGGTTTGGTATAAATGAATATAAAAAACTCAAGGCGTTAAATCTTGTTTAATAGAATCGCTTAGGAATAAGTGGGTTTTATTTGGCATAAATTGATTGTTATTAATTGAAATTCTTTTACATTTTAAAAAATCATAAAGAGGAAATACTACCCTACTATTGGAAAATATTGGGTAGTCATTTAGAAATCATTTGCACATCAAAGGACCTTCCATTAGAAATATATCATATTAACACCGATAGCATTACATTTTATTGAAGTGGACTCAACCTTGGTTTAGTAAATCAAATTAATTACAATATTACAAAATTATACTTGTTTTTACTTCACTCAATTACAACACTCTCTTTAGCTAACAGAATAGAATCACGATTTAAGTTAAATTTCACACTATCCAAGCAATCTTTTCACGCCTATTCCCTATGGGATTCAACCCCAACCTAGTTGGGTTATTATATTTGGCATCGACCGCTTTACACTATTTATTAAAGTGTAATTTGAGCGTATCAGAATGCCACTGAATCAAGCCAAAATTCACACGTAGAAAATTTTGCATACAATCTCTTTTCCCTCAAAGTCTGAAGCACGATCCTCAGGTGCTGCTCATGATCTTCCCGAGACTGAGAATACACTAGAATGTCGTCAATAAACACAATGAAGAAGGAGTCAAGATAAGGCCGTAACACACTGTGCATCAAATTCATAAAGGCTGCTGGGGCATTGGTCAACCCAAAAAACATGACAAGAAACTCATAATGACCATATCTAGTCCTGAAAGTAGTCTTCAGGATATCCGGCTCCCGAATCTTCAATTGATGATAGCCATAATGCAAGTTAACTTGGAAAACACCCTGGAATCCTGTAACTGATCAAATAAATCATCAATGCGAGGCAATGGTTACCTGTTCTTCACTGTAACCTTGTTCAACTGACGATAATCAATACATATACGCATAGAACCATCCTTTTTCTTCACAAACAAGACAGGAGCACCCCAAGGTGACATATTAGGCCTAATGAAACCCTTATCAAGCAACTCCTGCAACTGCTCCTTCAACTCCTTCAAATCAAGAGGAGCCATACAGTAAGGAGGAATCGATATGGGCTGAGTGCCCGGCAACAAATCCATGCCAAAATCAATATCTCTATCGGGCGGCATGCCTTGACGATCAGTTGAAAACACATTAGGGAAGTCCCTTACTACTGGAACTGACTCAACTATATGGGTATCAATACTGACATCTCTCATATAGTCCAAATACGCATCACACCCCTTCTCAACCATTCACTGAGCCTTAAGAAATTAAATGACCATGTGGGGAGTATACTTTAAGGTACCTCTCCACACTAATCGTGGTAAGCCTGGCATAGCCAGCATCACAGTCTTATATTTACAATAAAAAAATAGCATAATGGGGCGACAAGCTGTCCACGCCCAAGATGACATCAAAATATACCATGCTGAGCAATAATAAATCAGCTCTGGTCACTAAGAGCAATCAAACACGACCGATATACGTGGTCAACAACAAGAGAATCTCCCACAGGAGTAGATACATAAACAGGGGGACTCAAAGAATCCCGAGATATCCCCAAATGTGGAGAAAAATAAGAAGACACATATGAATACGTAGTGCCTGTGTCAAATAATATCGATGCATCTCTATGACAAACGGGGACAATACCTATGATGACCGAATCCAAAGCAACTGCCTCTGAATGGGCTGGAAAGGCATAATACCTGGCCTGGCCTCCCCCTCTAGGGCGACCTCGACCTCCTCGACCTCCACCTCGAGCTTCCTGAGTAGGTGGGGCGGCAGCTGGGGCTGGAAGAATGGCCGAAGGACCCGGTGGAGCACGTGGTGGCTGAGACGTCTATGGAGGTTCAACTCTCCTAAATCTGGGGCAATCCATAATCATATGACGAGTATCACCACACTCAAAACAATCCCCCGGTGGACGCGGCGGATATGACTGGCTCGGACTTGGTCTACTCGACTAGCTAGTAATAGCAGCTTGAGCAGGAGGCACACTAGATAATGGTGGTGCATAATAAGGCTCCTGAGGTCTAGGAGGAGCTGGAACACCGCTAGCTGCTGGAAGAGCTGAATGAACAATCTGAATCACAAAACCCCTACCATGGCGTGTTGTTGGTGCACGAGATCCTGAATAATGACCAGTCTCGAGACCTTTTGGCCTCTCTCTCCTCTCTGTCCCCGGCAAACATGCCCTCCACTCTCTTGGTAATACTCACGACCTGCTATAAGTGATATCCATCTCTATCTCCATGGCCATACTGGTTTGAAAACTGGGGTGGAGCCCCTCAATGAAGCGACAAACCTTCTCTCTGACTGTATCAACCAAACCCGGTGCATGTCGAGCCAACTCACTGAAACGGACTACATATTCTGACACAGTCATAGAACCCTAGCGCAGCTGCTCAAACTTTGCACGCCAAGCATCCCCGAGGCTCTAAGGGACATACTCACGCAAAAACATATCCGAGAACCGAGTCCAAGTGAGTGAGGCTGCCTCATTTGGACTACTCAGCTTATAGGCACGCCACTACTGATATGCCACTCCCCTCAGCTAGAAAGCGGTGAGAGAAACCTCACTCGTCTCCGATATGCCCATAGAGCAGAGGATACACTGAAACTCCTCAATAAAACCCTGAGTATCCTTTGAAGCTAATCCGTTGAATGTAGGTGGGTGGTACTTCTTGTACCTCTCAAGTCTGAGCTGCTCTGCCTCAGAAGCAGCTATCCTGGTCTCATGCTGAATCGGAGCCACTAAGGGCATAGGAATAAACTCTAGGGCCTGATCAACCCAGACCCTCTGCTCAAGAGTGGGGGCTGCGGAAGTTTGTGCCCCTCCCCCGACCTGAGATGTGGCGGGAGCTATCGGAACTAGTATCGCCTGAGCCAAAGTGCTGAACATGCTCATGAACCGAAGTCTCCTGGAGGGCTGGAGCAGCAATAGGAACCTCCGGTGCCGGCTCTCCAGCTAGAGCTTCTGGGGGCTCCTCTGTCGCAGCTCGCGCCAGTGCTCTGGCTGCACCGCGTGGTCGTCCTCTATCCCGACCCAGGCCTCTGGCGGCTCTGGCAGGGGGCCCGGGTGCCTAATCGTCGGATCTCCTGGTGCGGGTCCTCACCATCTATGAGAAGAATAGAATAGAAAATCATAAAATTTTGATGTCAAGAACTCGCACGATAAGGAAATCAAAGAAATATGATTGTTTATTAACAGTTCTATAGCCTCCCGAAGATAATTTCGGATGTCTCCGCACCGATCTGTGAAAACTCTAATAAACTGGCTAGTGACTCACGATGCCTATGAACCTAGAACTCTGAAACCAACTTGTCACGACCCATTTTTCACCCTCCGAAAGACGTCGTGATGGAACCTAGTCGCTACGACTAGGTAAGCCTATTAACATTGAAATAATAGAAAATCGAGGAACAACTAAGAATCAATAACCGCTACATAAGGTAAAATGCCACTCGGCATGCCCAAGTAAAACCAATTTGCCAATTTATACACAACACTTCCAAAAACCCGGAACCATGAGTCACAAGCTCTACGAAATCTATCTACAGTCTGCTATATAAGGAGTCTAAGAAGTACAAGAGGGAAACAAAGTAAAAGATAGAGGGGGACTCCAAGGATCTGCAGGCGCGTGCAGATATACCTTGAAGTCTCCGGTGGCTGTTGCTGCTGGGCTAGTACTGAGGCAGACGAGAGGTACCTGGATCTACACACGAAAACATGTGCAGGAAGGGCGTGAGTACACCACAATGGAACCCAATAAGTGCCAAGACTAACCTCGGTCGAGTAGTGACGAGGTCAGGGCCCTGCCGGTATAAATATTATAAAATAAGACAAAGAAATATATTACAGTAAAAACAAATACGAAAATCTACAGGTATGAAGTCAAAGAAAGTCATCAGCTCAGAACACAGTAATAACAACATGGGGATCTCCCGGGATACTGTCTCGTAGTCCCAAACATAAAATGTGCAGGGGGATCTCCCGGAATACCGTTCCATAGTTCCAAAGTAAATATGCAGTGCTGGGGGATCTCCCTGAATACCGTTTCGTAGTCCCAAAGTAAATATCCAGTACAAAGGGATCTCCCGGAATACCGTTCCGTAGTCCCAAAGTAAATATGAAGTGCTAGGGGATCTCCCGAAATACCGTTCTGTAGTCCCAAAGTAAATATGTAGTACAGGGGGATCTCCAGAAATACCGTTCCGTAGTCCCAAAGTAAATATGCAGCTCAATCAATAAACAAAACAGTTACAACAAGAAAACCTACAATTTAGGCTAAGTTCAAACCAAAGAAAACATGAATTTTCACTAAACATGTTGCACAAAGTTCAAATAGACAGTCAAAACAGGTAGGCATGATTTTCTAATCTAAACAAGGTAGTTACATATGCTAGTGTAGTTCAAACAAGAAAAATAGGTTACAAAACCACGCTCTTGCCACGAGTATCCAACTCCGAGTGGTCCAAATCTAATCAAATCAATTACATAACGTAAATATAGCTACAAGTAACTAATCTAGCGAATGAAATCGAAGCTAAGTCAAGAAAACAGAAAAACGCCCAAAAAGCCTCCCTGGGCCCACGTCTCAGAATCGTGTAAAAGTTACCAATTAAGAACACCCATTCACTCACGAGTTCACTCGTAAAAAATCATCCAAATCCGACGCCCAAATCCCACTCAAAACTGATAAATTCGATTGGGTAACTTTTCCCCCAATTTCCCACTTTCTCACTCAAATTCCTTGATTAAATGAAGAAAGCAACAATAGATTAATGAAATGTGATCAAAATAGGAATTGTTACCCAATGTTTCCTCTTCAAAGCCCTCAACAAATCGCCTTCTCCCGAGCTCAAAATCGAATTTTGTGAAAATGAACATCAACCCTCGATTCTACCCTCTTTTCTGCCCAGCGCTCTCGCACCTGCGAAGCCGCACTTGAGGAAAATCCCTCGCAGGTGCAAAAATGACTAAGGTTCTCTGGGTCCGCATCTGCGAAAAGAGGGTCGCACCTGCGGATGAGCTCCTACGTACAAGGAGCCGCACCTGTGACCTCATCTCTCTAGCACATCTTCCCCTCCTGCGCATATGCTACCTCACCATTATGATATTTAAGACTTGTCTATAAAATTTTGCGATAAACAGAATTGATTTGAAGTGATTCGGACATTCGGTTGTGAGAATAGAGGTTTTGAAGCTTTCTTGAAAATTTCATTCAATTTGGTGTTAAATTCGTAGTTCTAGGTGTTATTTTGGTGATTTGATCATGAGAGTAAGTCTATATGATGGTTTAGGACTTGTGTGCATGTTTGGTTTGGATCCCTGAGGGCTCGGGTGAGTTTCGGATAGGCTACGAGATGTTTTGAACTTAGAAAAATCTGGTTTTAGTGCTTCAACTATCATATGGTGTTTTCTTCTTCGCGTTCACGAAGGAACTCTCGCGAACGCGAAGAGTGAACTGTACTGTGTGGAAATTTCTTCTTCGCGAACGCAAAGTATAGGATGCAAACGCGGAGCAACGGGGTCATTACCCTTCGCGAATGCGACCAGTCTACCGCGAATGCGAAGACGTGGGACCTGGGGGAGGGAAAGTGACCATACTCATCGCGAACGCGACACATGGCTCGCGAACGCGTAGGCTGGTAGGAATAAGCCTTCGCTAATGTGAAGAGTATCTCGCGAACGCGTAGGCTAATTGAGATGCTACTTCGCGATCGTGTCAGGCCCTTCGCGAACGCGAAGAAGGCCTGACGCCTGTGACTAAAAACATAACAGTGACGGGATTTTTCCCAAAAATTCATAACTCTTTCATTAGAACTCGACCTAGGAGCGATTTTGAAGGGAAGAATTAACACCAAATCATAGGTTTGTACTCTTTAACTCATTTTCTTCCATTTTTAACATCACCCATTGAATTCCTAGCCCTAATATTTGCTCTTTCATGGTAGAAAACTAGGGATTTAGGAAGAATTGGGGATTTTTGCAAATTGGGTATTTAGACCTCGATTTGGGGTCAAATTTTGAAACTAATTACATATTCGGGCTCGGGGGTGAATGGTGTCTGATCTGAACCTCGAGTTTTGACCAAGCGGTCCCGGGGACGATTTTTTACTTTTTGGGGAAAAGTTTGGGAAACCTAAATTTATGTATTGAAATTGATTTCTTTAGCAATATTTGATGTTATTAAGTTAATTATGGCTAGATACGAGTGGTTTGGAGGTGGAATCTAGAGGAAAAACGGTAATTGAGCAGTGAATGGCCTGTGGATCGAGGTAAGTGTTGTGTATAACTTAGGTTTGAGGGATTAGGTATTATTTGACTATTTGCTACGTGTTTGGTTTTTTAGTACAATTTATAGGTGAGGTGACAAGAACCTATGTGTTGTTGTCGAGTCATAGCATGCGAGTGAGTCTTATTCTTGTAACTGTTGTACTCTTTAATCGTATTGTTCATGCTTAGTTTAGCCATTCGTTATGTTGAGTAGCTTTTATCATGTTTTGGTATTTATAGAGTATTGGCTCAAAGTTGAGGCTGGTATTGTGGCATTAAATGTTGAATTAAGACTGATTTTTGATATTTCTATCTCTCCGTTGTTATTGTTCCTTGTTTTGGTGAGGAAGAGTGTAAAGCACAAAGGGTTATGCCGTGCAAATATTTGTGAGTGAGTGTTATTGCACGAAGGGTGATACCGTGACATGTTTTGTGAGTGATAATGCACGAAGGGTGATGTCGTGCCATATTATGAGAGAGTTAATGCACGAAGGGTGATATCGTGCCATATTATGAGAGAGTTAAAGCACGAAGGGTGATATCGTGTCGTTCTATTGTTTCATATGGTGAGATTGAGAGTAAAAGAACGAAGGGTGATGTCGTGTAGTTTCTTTAACCGCTTGTTACTTGTTTTATCTGTTCAAGTCATATTGATTGATCCGGCTTTTATCAATGATTTTGATTCCTTATATTGTGATCCCCTCAGCATGTCCCCTTGCCAATATTTCCTGTCTTATTTCTCTTATTACAGTTATTGCTATCTGTATGATTATACTGCACATGTTGTTTGTGGGTGTCTTGTCCTAGCCTTTTCACTACTTCGCTGAGGTTAGGCTCGACACTTACCAGTACATGGGTTCGGTTGTACTGATACTGCACTCTGCACTTCTTGTGCAGATTCTGGTGTCGGTTTGAGATAATCTCGAGACTAGCTGTTGATTTCATTGTATAGGAGACCCAAAGTAGATCTGCCAACATCCATAGACCCTGGAGTCCCCTTCTAGCTATCTCAGTTTATTGTTTCTTTTAATTTCGTAAACAATTGTACTTTCTTTCAACTAGTTATTTTTAGTAAAATCTTAGAAGTCCGTGAGTTGTGACTCTAGATTCTGAGTATTTATGTATAAATATTTGGGTTTGATATGAATTTCCCCTCTTTTATTAATCTGTTATGGTTTAAATTGATATTAAATCGTTGTCAGGTTTAAGATTTTTCTTATTGAATGTCTAATGTTGGCTTAACTAGAAAGTGAATGTTAGGCGTCATCACGGTCCCGACTGTGGGAATTCCGGGTCGTGACAAGTTGGTATCAGAGCACTAGGTTGGCTAGGTTCCACAATTCACGGACAACATTAGTAGAGTCTGGGGGATCGGTACAGAGACGTCTGTACTTATCTCCCATAGGCTATAAAGTTAGGAACAGGTTTCAGTTTATTTAACTTTGTCGTGCGATTTTGTTTTTCTCAATACTGATTGAACTCTGATATTCTTATTCTCTCACAGATGGCGAGGCGTACCGCTTCTTTAGTTGAGCAGCAGCCAGAGCCCCAAGAAGTAGCTCCTACGAGGGGCAGGGGTCGAGGCCGAGGCCATGCTAGAGGTCGAGGCAGGGGCAGGGGTAGGGCTCAGCTCAGGCCCGAGCAGCATTCCCAGCCGTGGAGCCTCAAGTATAGTTCGATGAGGAGGTTCCAACTCAAACTATTCCTGCCAGACCATCTCAGGTCCCGGAGGGGTTTATTGCCACCCTAGTGCTTCAGGATGCCTTGGTTCGATTGGTGGGTCTTATGGAGAGTGTGGCCCAGACTGGCTCATTCCCCATGGCACCAGCCATATCTTAGGCTAGAGGAGGAGCGCAGATTCCTGCTACTCACACTCCGGAGCAGATGGCTCCCAAGTTTCAGACTCCAGCAGCTTATCCAGTTGGAGTAGTTCAATCGGTTGCTGCGACATAACCCAGTGATGGGTCAGCTATGTCTTCTGAGGATTTGTGGAGATTGGATAGGTTTACTAATCTCTTTCCAGTCCATTTCAGTGTTGCTACTTTATAGGATCCCCAGGAGTATCTTGACAACTGTCACGAGGTTCTTTGAAACATGGGTATATTTAAGACAAATGGGGTCGACTTTGTTGCTTTTCAGATGACTGGTTTTGCCAAGAAATCGTGGGGGGATTATTTGTTGACTAGACCAGCTGGGTCGCCTGCTCTTACTTGGGACCAGTTCTCACATATCTCCTTAGAGAAGTTTCTGCTTGTCACCTTATGGGAGGAGCGATGCCGTCAGTTCAAGCGTCTCCAGCAGGGCAGCATGACTGTTACTCAGTATGAGACCCGTCTTGTGGATTTGGCTTGTCATGCTATTCTTCTGCTTCCTACTGAGAGATAGAGAGAGAGAGAGAGAGAGAGAGAGAGAGGGGTGAGGAGGTTTATTGAGGGACTTCCTCAGCCTAACAGATTGCAGATGGCTAAGTAAACTGGGAGCGAGATTTCTTTCCAAGATGCGGCCAATGTTGCCAAACGAGTCGAGATGGTTCTTGGATAGGGAGGTCAGGGGTCGGATAAGAGACCTCTTCATTTCGGTGGGTTCAGCGGTGCCTCATTGAGAGGCGGGGGTACTTATGGTAGAGGCCATCCTCGCAGGCCATTTCATTCAGTACTCCAGGCATCCCACGGTGCCCCAGGTGGTCGTGGCCCTCATATGCCTTATTCTAATCAACTAACTTACAGTGCACCTCCTCTCTAGAGTTTTCAGGGTGGTTATTCAGGTCGACAGGGTCAGTTTCACGTCCAACAGTCACAGCAGCCGAGGTCTTGTTATACTAATGGTGATCCGAGGCACATTTCTAGATTTTACCCTCGTGCATCGACCAGTTCGCAGCATCAGAGTTACCGTGCCATGGTTCCAGCACTAGTAGTTGCACTGCCTGCTCAGCCAGCCAGAGGCAGGGGTCAGATAGTTAGAGGTGTAGGTCAGGCCGTTAGAGGTGGAGGCCCCCCATCTAGAGGCCGTCCTAGAGATATGGTTCAGAGTGGTGGGGCCCAACCCCGATGTTATGCTTTTCCAGCCAAACTTGAGGCTGAATCGTCTAATGTTGTTATTACAGGTACTATTTCAGTTTGCAATGGATATTCTTCAGTTCTATTTGATCCGGGGTCTACTTACTCCTATGTTTTATCTTATTTTGCTTCATATTGGTTGTGCCTCGTGATTCTTTGTGTGCCCCTGTATATGTGTCCACACCTGTAAGGGATGCTATCGTCATAGATCGTGTATATCATTCGTATGTGTTCACTATTGGGAGTCTTGAGACCAGTGTAGATCTTCTACTCTTCGATATAGTTGATTTCGATGTTATATTGGGCATGGATTGGTTGTCACCTTATCATGCTATTTTGGAATGTCACGCCAAGACAGTGACCTTAGCCTTGCCGGGGTTGCCTCGATTAGAGTGGAGGGGGACTCTTGGCCATTCTACCAGTAAGGCTATTTCTTATATGAAGTCTTGGCGTATGGTCGAGAAGGGGTGTTTGGAATATTTGGCTTATGTTCGTGATTCTAGTGCGAAGGTTCCTTCTATGGATTTTGTGCCTGTTTTCGTGAGTTTCAGGAGGTATTTCCTGCAAACCTGCCTGGGATGCCACCCAATAGGGATATTGATTTGGCTCCAGGAACTCAGCTCATTTCCATTCCGCCATACCGGATGGCCCCACCAGAGTTTAAAGAATTGAAAGAACAGTTGCAAGATTTGCTGGATAAGGGCTTCATTAGACCTAGTGTCTCCCCTTGGGGTACACTGATTTTGTTTGTGAAGAAGAAGGATGGGTCTATGAGGATGTGTATAGATTATCGGCAGTTGAACAAAGTCACCATCAAGAAAAAGTATCTGTTGCCAAGGATTGATGATTTATTTGATCTACTTTAGGGTGCCAAGGTGTTTTCGAAGATTGATTTGAGATCTGGCTACCATCAGTTGAGGATTAGAGCATCTGATGTCCCTAAGACATCTTTTCGGACGCGGTATGGGCATTATGAGTTTCTGGTGATGTTCTTTGGGTTGACCAATGCCCCATCAACATTTATGGATTTGATGAACCGAGTGTTCTAGCCTTATTTGTATTCCTTTGTGATTGTGTTTATTGATGACATCTTGATATACTCCCGCAGTCGGGAGGAGCATGAGCAACACCTTAGGATAGTGCTCCAGACTCCGAGGGACAGTCAATTGTATGAAAAATTTCGAGTGCGAGTTTTGGTTCGATTCAGTTGCTTTCTTGGGCCACGTTGTATCAGCAGAGGGCATTCAGGTAGATCCTAAGAAGATTGAGGCAGTCAAGAAATGGCCTAGACCCACTTCATCCACGGAGATCAGGAGCTTCTTGGGTTTGGCGGGTTATTACCGTCGATTTGTGGAGGGGTTTTCATCTATAGAAGCCCCATTGACCAGGTTGACCCAGAAGGGTGCCCCGTTCAGATGGTCAGACGAGTGTGAGGCAAGCTTTCAGAAGCTCAAGACAGCTTTGACTACAACACCAGTGTTGCTGTTACCATCAGGTTCAGGATCTTACACGGTATATTATGATGCCTCATGTATTTGGCTTGGAGCAGTATCGATGCAGGAGGGCAGGGTGATTGCATATGCGTCTCAGTAGTTGAAGGTTCATGAGAAGAATTACCATGTCCATGTTTTAGAGTTGGAAGCCATTGTTCATGTGTTGAAGATTTGGAGGCACTATCTTTATGTCGAGTCGTGTGAGGTTTTCACATATCATCGCAGCCTGCAGTATTTGTTCAAGCAAAAGGATCTCAATTTGAGGTAGAGAAGGTGGTTGGAGCTGTTGAAAGACTATGATATCACCATCTTGTATCATCTGGAGAAGGCCAATATGGTGGCCGACGCATTGAGTAGAAAGGCAGTGAGTATGGGCGGCCTTGCATTCATTCTAGTCGGTGAGAGGCTGCTAGCTTTAGATGTTTAGACTTTGGCCAACCAGTTTGTGAGGCTGGATATTTAAGAGCCTAGCCGTGTTCTAACTTGCACCGTTGCTCAGTCTTCCTTGTTTGAGCCTATGAGAGATCGACAGTATGATGATCCTCATTTGTTGGTCCTTAGGGACACAGAGCGGCACGGTGGTGCCAAACAGGTTACTGTTGGAGATGATAGAGTTTTGAGGATGCAGGTTCGTGTGTGTGTCCCTAATGTTGATAGGCTTCGTGAGTTGATTCTTTAGGAGGCCCACAGTTCTCGATATTCTATTCTCCCGGGCACCGCCATGATGTACCAGAACTTGTGGCAAAATTATCGGTGGAGGAGGATGAAGAAAGATATAGTTGCTTATGTATCTCGATGCCTGAATTTTCAACGGGAGAAGTATGAGCATCAGAGACCCAGTGGGTTTGCCTCAGCGGATCAAGATTCCTGAGTGGAAGTGGGAGCGTATCATCATGGACTTTGTTGTTGGACTCCCACGGACTCAGAGGAAGTTCGATGCCGTTTGGGTCATTGTGGATATGATGACTACGTCAACACACTTCATTCCCCTGTCAGTTATCTATTCTTCGGGGCGGTTGGCAGAGATTTAAATTCATGATATAGTTTGTCTTCACGGTGTGCCCGTGTCTATAATTTTTGATTGAGGTATGAGTTCACCTCACACTTTTGGAGGGCAGTACAACGTGAGTTGGGTACAGGGGTTGAGTTGAGCACAAAATTTCATCCTCAGACAGACGGGCAGTCCGAGTGTACTATTCAGATCTTAGAGGATATGCTCTGTGCATGTGTTATAGACTTTGGAGGATCGTGGGATCAGTTCTTGCCCCTTGCAGAGTTCGCCTACAATAACAACTACCAGTCAAGCATTTAGATGGATCCCTACGAGGCGTTATATGGTAGATAGTGTCGGTCACCAGTTCGGCGGTTTGAGCCAGGGGAGGCTCGGTTACTGGGTACATATCTAGTACAGGAATCCTTGGACAAGGTCAAGATTATACATGATCGACTTCGCACAGCTCAGTCCAACCAAAAGAGTTATGCCGACCATAGAGTTTGTGGTGTGGTATTCATGATCGAGGAGAGAGTGTTGCTACTGGTGTCACCCATGAAGGGTGTCATGAGGTTTGGAAAGAAAGTCAAGTTGAGCCCTAGATATATCAAGCCTTTTGAGATTCTCGAGAAAGTGGGAGAGGTGGCTTATAGGCTTGTGTTGCCTACGGGGTTATCAACAGTTCATCTAGTGTTCCAGTGTCCATGCTCCAGAAGTATCATGGTGACCCCTCCCACGTATTAGATTTCAGCTCTGTCCAGTTGGACAAGGATTTGACTTATGAGGAGGTGCCGGTGGCTATTCTATCCCGGTAGGTTCGTCAGTTGAGATCAAAGATTTATCCTACAGTTCGAGTGCAATGGAGAGGTCATCCCACCGAGGCATCTACTTGAGAGTCTGAGTTGGACACGCGGAGTAGATATCCCCACCTATTCACTAGTTCAGGTACTTTTCTATGTCTGTTCGAGGACGAATAATTGCTTTAGAGGTGGAGAATGTGATGATGAGATAGGTCATCTCATGTTTTAGAACTAAAATTTGTTCCGAATCCTTAAATAACTCATTTTATCCTTTCTCGACTTGCGTGCGCAGTCCGGATATTGACCCGAAAGGCTTATCAATAAGAATTTTTGCCTTAAAAGTTAATTTTAGTTGACATCGGTCAACATTTTGAGTAAAAGGGCTCGAACCCGTATTTTGAAGGTCTCGATGGGTTTGTATTGAAATATGGGACCTAGGCATATGCCCGGAGTCGAATTCCAAGATCCCTAGCTCGAGATATGATTTTTTGTTGAAAATTAAAAGTCTGGAAATTAAATGGTTTTAAGAATTTACTAATGTTTGGAATTATTGATATCGGGCCCGTATTTTGGTTTAAGAGCCCGGTACAGGTTCACTATAATTATAACTTGTCTATGAAGGTACAAGTTTACTATAATAATTATAACTTGTCTATGAAGTTTGGTAAGAAACAGAGTCAGTTTGTCGTGCATCGGACGCCCGGTTGTGAAAATAGAAGTTTTGAAGCTTTCTTGAAAATTTCATTTGATTTGGTGTTCAATTCGTAGTTCTAGGTGTTATTTTAGCGATTTGATCACGCGAGCAAGTTTGTAGGATGTTTTAGGACTTGTGTGCATGTTGGGTTTGGAACCCCGATGGCTCGGGTGAGTTTTGGATAGGTTACAGAATGTTTTAGACTTAGAAATCCGATTTTGGTGCTTCAACTATCATCTGGTGTTTTCTTCTTCCCATTCGCGAAGGTACTCTCGCGAACGCGGAGAGTAAACTGGGGCAGGGGGATTTTTCCTAATCGCGAACGCGAAGCAATGATGGGCCTTACTCTTCGTGAACGCGGCCAGCTTCACGCTAGCGCGATGCTTTAGGGACCTGGGGAGGGGTTAGTCATTCTTCTACGCGAATGTGAAGGTCATAGGGGAGAAGCCTTTGTGAACACGGAAGAGGACTCGCGAACGCATAATCCACTCGGGCTGTTGCACATCGCGAACGCGGCAGGCCCTTCGCTAACCCGAAGAAGGCCTGACGCCTGTGACTTAAAACAGACCAGAAAATAGGATCTTACCCATTTTTCATTACCTCTCCATTAGAGATCGGCCTAGGTGCGATTTTGAAGGGGAAACTCAACACCAATTCATAGGTTTGTACTCTTTGACTCATTTTCTTCCATTTCTTTCATCGCCGATTAAATTCTTAGCCCTAAACTTTGATCTTTCATGGTAGAAAATTTGGGATTTTGGAATAATAGTTTTTTTAGAAATTAGGGATTTAGACCTCAATTTGGGGTCAGATTCCGAAACTAATTGCATATTCGGGCTCGAGGGTGAATGGGTGAATGAGTTTTGGTCCGAACCTGAGTTTTGACCAAGCGGTCCCGGGGTCGATTTTTGACTTTTTGGGGGAAAGTTTGGGAAACCTAAATTTATTCATTGTAATTGATTTCTTTAGCAATATTTGATGTTATTAAGTTAATTATGTCTAGATACGAGTGGTTTGGAGGTGGAATCTAGAGGAAAAACGGTAATTGAGCAGTGAGTGGCCTGTGGAGCGAGGCAAGTATTATGCCTAACTTTGACTTGAGGGATTAGGAATTCTTGCATTAATTGTTATGTGAAAATCATGTGAGCGGCGTATATGTGAGGTGACGAGTACTTATGCGCCGCCAATTTATCTGTCTTACCTATTTTTTTTCGTTCTTACTATATTGTTTCTTTCCCTGCTTTAACGGTTACATGCCTACTTGTATTTCCATGCCTAATTGCTACATGTTAGATATTGTTCCTCCTTGTTGAAGACAGTTGTTATTCCGTAGTTTCCTTATCCCATATTACTTTCTTAAGCTGTGCTTATTTGTGTTTTAGAGATATTCTGGATTGGTCTCGCTGAGTAGTATTACTTGTGTAGTGTTTTATTGAGTATAAGATTTCCCTTTTCCTTGTTCTGAAGTTTAAGTATTGAGAAGGGTTTTGTGTTAATTTGTGTAACTTCTATATTTCCTATGTAATTGATATGAATATGGTGCGATCGGGTTGCACGCCGCAACAAATGGGATAAGGGTGATATATTGAGGAGGAATAAGGGTGAATTGATATTATACGGTGGGATCGGGTTGCACGCCGCAACAAATGGGATAAGGGTGATATATTGAGGAGGAATAAGGGTGAATTGATATTATACGGTGGGATCGGGTTGCACGCCGCAACAAGTGTAATAAGAGTGGAATGTGGTGATATAAGGGTGAATCGTGATTGTGATTATTATGACATGGTGGGATCTGGTTGCACGCCACAACACTTTTATCTATACTTTGTTGTTTATGATATTAAGAGGAAATAAGGGAGGATTGTGATACGTACGGTGGGATCGGGTTACGCGCCGCAACAATTGATATGTTTATGCTCCTTCTTTGGCTGTGTTAGCTATTAGGTAGTATTAAATTGCACTTAAGGATTGGTAATAGTTGAGCACTGATGAAGTACGTTGGCTCATGTATCTATTTCTTGCGAGTTACTGTTTTTACCTTATTCTGCTTTCTTTTCTGTCTTATTAATCACTGTATGCAACTTATATTGTGAGTGTCCCACCGTAGCCTCGTCACTCCTTCGTCGAGGTTAGGATCGGCACTTACCAATACATGGGGTCGGTAGATTTTGTATGAGGTTCGGTACCTCGTGGAGATGACTATGAACTTGATGTAAAAGTAGTCAAAATTGCTGAGTTATTACTTGCCCTTGTTGTACATGTAAATTCCGGTTTTAGTTTGTGTTCCATTTACTCCTTAGAGTTATTTCATGGTTTTCTGCTGACACTTGTTGTTCCTTTCCTTATTGAATTTAATGTATTGTTAGCCATATCGCGAAGTCTTCTATGTAGAATCAGTTTCCGTCATTCCTGTATTTATACTTGTTCAACTCTTAGACCAGTGGGTGTCTTGACTAATCCTCGCTACTACTTGACCGAGGTTAGTCTTGATACTTATTAGGCATCGTTGTGGTGTTCTCATACTACACTTCTGCGCATTTTTGTGCAGATTCCAAGTTTTTGCGTAGCCGGTTGATCGATAGCGAGCAGTGTGGTTGCTGTTGTGGAGACTCAAGGTAAAACTTCTACAGCATTCACGGGTTTCGGAGACACCGTCTTATTTTGATCATACACTGTTGTATTTATTTCTGAACAGTGGTATTTAGGAGTTATAGTAAAAGAAATTGTAAAGCTTATGACTTGTACTTACCGTGTTTTTGGAAAGTCTTTAACCCCGGAGGCAAAGAAAGCCTATAAGACACCTCTCCCACTCTCTCGAGAATCTCAAAAGGCCTGATATATCTAGGGCTCAACTTGCCTATCTTTCCAAACCTCATGACACCCTTCATGGGTGACACCCACAAAAACACTCTCCCCCGACCATGAATACCACACCACGAACTCTACGACCGGCATAACTCTTTTGGCTGGACTGAGCTGTGCGAAGTCGATCCTGTATAATCTTGACATTGTCCAAGGAATCCTATACTAGATCTGTACCCAATAATCGAGCCTCCCCAGGCTCAAACCATCAAACTGGTGACCGACATTTTCTACCATATAATGCCTCGTATGGAGCCATCTGAATGCTCGACTGGTAGGTGTTATTGTAGGCGAACTCTGCAAGAGAAAGAACTGATCCCACGATCCTCCAAAGTCTATAACACGTACGTGGAGCATATCCTCCAAGATCTGAATAATACGCTCGAACTGCCCGTCTGTCTGAGGCTGGAATGATGTGCTCAATTCAACCCCCGTACCCAACTCACGTTGTACTTCCCTCCAAAAGTGCGAGGTGAACTGCGTACCTCAATCAGAAATGAGAGACATGGGCACACCGTGAAGACAAACCATATCACGAATATAAATCTCTGCCAACCGCTCCGAAGAATAGGTAACTTCTAGGGGAATGAAGTGTGTTGACTTAGTTAGCATATCCACAATGACCCAAACGACATCGAACTTCCTCTGAGTCCGTGGGAGTCCAACAACAAAGTTCATAGTGATACACTCCCAATTCCACTTAGTAATCTCTATCCGCTAAAGCAACCCACCGGGTCTCTGATTCTCATACTTCACTTGTTGACAATTCAGGCATCGAGCTACATAAGCAACTATATCCTTCTTCATCCTCCTCCACCAATAATGTTGTCGCAAGTCCTGGTACATCTTGGCGGTGTCCGGGTGAATAGAATACCTAGAACTATGAGCCTCCTCAAGAATCAACTCACGAAGCCCATCAACATTAGGCACACACACGCGACCCTGCATACTCAAAACTCCGTCATCTCTAATAGTAACCTGCTTGGAACCACCTTACCGTACTGTGTCCCTAAGGACCAACAAATGAGGTTCATCATACTGCCGATCTCTGATACGCTCAAACAAGGAAGAGCGAGCGACTGTGCAAGCTAGAACACGGCTGAGCTCTAAAATATCCAACCTCACCAACTAATTGGCCAAAGTCTGAACATCTAATGCTAGTGGCCTCTCACTGACTAGAATGAACGCAATGCTGTCCATGCTCACTGCCTTCCTACTCAATGCGTCGTCCACCACATTGGCCTACCCGAGATGGTACAAGATGGTGATATCATAGTCTTTCAATAGCTCCAACCACCTCCTCTTCCTCAAGTTGAGAACCTTTTACTTGAACAAGTACTGAAGGATGCGATGATCCGTGAAAATCTCACACGACATGCCATAAAGGTAGTGCCTCCAAAGCTTTAACGCATGAACAAAGGCTTCCAACTCTAAATCATGGACATGTTAATTCATCTCACGAACCTTTAAATACCGAGATGCATATGCAATCCCCTAGCCCTCCTGCATCAATACTGCTCTAAGCCCAACACGGGAGGCATCGCAATATACTGTGTAAGATCCTGAACCTGATGGTAACACCAACACCAGCGTTGTAGTCAAAGTTGTCTTAAGCTTCCGAAAGCTCGCCTCACACTCGTGTGACCATCTGAACGGGGCACCATTCTGGGTCAATCTGGTCAACATGGCTGTTATAGATGAAAACCCCTCAACAATCTCCTGATCTCCATGGCTGAAGTGGGTTTAGGCCAGTTCTGGAGTGCCTCAATCTTCTTAGGAACTACCTGAATGCCCCCTACTGACACAACGTGGCCCAAGAAAGCGACTGAATCCAACCAAAAATTGCACTTAAAAAATTTAGCATACAACTGGTTGTCCCTTAGAGTCTGGAGCACTATCCTAAGGTGTTGCTCATGCTCCTCCCGACTGCGGGAGTATATCAAGATGTCATCAATGAATACAATTTGTAATGACTCGGCGGTCGTTTTAAAAATTTAAGTTATGTTCAACAGCGTAAGGTCTTAAACAACTTCATATTATGTGTATCGACTTGCGTGCATAGTTGAGTTCAATTACTGGAGGATTCGAAGTCGAATTAGAAGAAGGAATCTTATTTTGGAAGCTTAAGCGGTGATAATTTGACCGGAATTTGACTTTTGTGTAAACGGATCCGGAATAAGTTTTGGATGATGTCAGCAGCTTCGTATGGTGGTTTTGGACTTAGGCGCGCGTCTGGGTTTGGATTTGGAGGACTGTAGAGTAATTTGAGGCAATTCGGTGAAAGTTGGAAAAGTTAAACTTTGGAAAATGGAGAAGTTTGACCCGTAGTCAAATTTTGTGATATCGGGGTCGGATTGTGATTTTAAAAGTTGGAGCAGCTCCGTTATGTCATTTGGGACTTGCCCGCAAAATTTGACGTCATTCCGGGTTTGTTTGATTACTTTCGGCACGAGTTTTCGAAGTTGAAAGGTTTGGGAGTTCATAAGTTCGATTATTGGTGCCATTCATAGTTTCGTCGTTGTTTGATGTGATTTGAGGCCCCGAGAAAGTCTGTGTTAGGTTATAGAACTTGTTTGTGTGTTTAGACAAGGTCCCGAGGGCCTCGAGTATGTTTTAGAGGGGCTACGGGTCAATTCCCTTCTATTTTAGACTGTTGATATTTGTCATCTGGTTTTTCTCTTTCGCGTTCGCGTCTGCTCCTCCGCGTTCACGGTGAGTAATTTTGGAGGCGGGAATAATTGTTCTTCGCATTCGCATTCCTCATTCCGCAATCGCGAAATCCAGCTTTTTCCTTCATCGCGTTCCCGTTCATCTTACGATTTCGCGTAGTTATGCCATTACACTCTTCGCGTTCGCGAACTACTTCATGCGTTTGCGAAGAGCAGTCATTGGGCCATCAGACCTTTCTTCTTCGCATTCGCGAACGTGTTGTCGCGTTCGCGATGCACAACTGGGCAGAATATAAGATCTTCAAATCGAGGGTTAGACCATTTTATCATATTTTGACTTGCCCTTAGATGGAGTTATTGGATTCGTGTTAGCTATCTTGTTGTTGGACCATGCATTTGGGTACGACTGTTACATGTTATTTTCTTCCTTGATGAGTTGTCCTTATTATGCCAAGTATTCTTTATTGTGTTTATTCCTTGTGAATTAGCCTTGCCTTTTCTTGTGATCGGAGGTTCTTGAGTTGATGTATTTACCGTATCTTGTATTATTGTCATTGTTGTTGTTGTACTTTTTGTGGTGATGCCCGAGGTTTCTGCCATGTGATTATGGTTATTGTGATGAACGAGGTTTCTACCTTGCAGTTGTTGATATAGGTAATTGCACAAGGTTTCTGACGTGCCATATTTTCTATTGATATCGCACATGCGGCATGATAAAGTGGGATATGTATATGTGGGTTTCCCATGTGGAGAGACAAGGTGGGAACATTATTTGGCATGTGTGGTGAGACAAGGCGGGCATTCACTTTACAATTGCACACGTGGTGAGGCAAGGTGGGTTGTGTCAGGGATTGTTTGTGATACTTGTGTTAGTCTGGTGGCATCTCTAGTTGTTGATATAGCGTAATGATAAACTTACTGTGTGAGCTTATTCTTGTGAAAATTTTGAGAAAACATTGTACATGTTGCCCTTTCCCTTCCTTATGCTTATTAGCCGGTTGAATTATGTTAGTACACCTGCACAAGCATATACGTAGCTAAGCACTCATATCGGATTAAAGGGTTTCCGTGTTATTGTCGAGTATAGATACCCTTGTTGTACTTGCCTTATATGTGGGAATGACTCCAATTAGTACGTGAGTCGTCCGTGCAGTTATTAGTTGAAACAAGGGCACACGATGCCGATGTTAGGGTTCAGATATTCGGACCAGTGAGTTGTGATTTTTCTGAGGTTCGGTACCTCGTGGAGATGACTAATAACTTGATGTAAAAGTAGTTGAAATTGTTGAGTCATTACTTGTCCTTGTTGTATATTTACATTCCGGATTTAGTTTGTGCTCCATTTACTCTTTCGTGTTATTTTTACGGTTTTTTCGTTGATACTTGTTATTCCTTTCTTATTGAATTTACTGTATTGTTAGCCATATTGTGAAGCCCTTATGTTAATATCATATTCCATTGTCCTATATTTATACTTGTTCATCTCTTAGACGAGTGGGTGTCTTCACTAGTCCTCGTCACCACTTCACCGAGGTTAGGCTTGATACTTACTAGGCACCGCTGTGGTGTGCTCATACTACTCTTCTGCACATTTTTGTGTAGATTCCATGTTTTTGCGTAGCCGGTCGATCGATAGCTAGCATCACGGTTGTTGTTGTGGAGACTCAAGGTAAAACCGCTACAACGGGTTTCGGAGTCACCGTCTTATTTTGCTCAAACACTATTGTACTTATTTCTGAATAGTGGTATTTAGGAGTTATAGTAAAAATTCCTGTAAAGCTTATGACTTGTACTTACCGGGTTTTGGGAAAGTGTGTAATGTATAGAGATTTCATTTCGGAAAGCATTCAAACATTTTTTTTGTTGAATTATGGTTGTTATTCAATAATGTTAGGCTTACCTAGTCCTTAAGGCTAGGTGCCGTCACGAAACCCAACGGAGGGGAAATTGGTTCGTGACAAGTTGGTATCATATCCCTAGGTTCATAGGTGCTACGAGTCATAAGAAAGTTTAGTAGAGTCTTTCGGATTAGTACGGAGACGTCTGTACTTATATTCAAGAGGCTACGGAACTATTAGGACAATTTCACTTCCTTCATTTCTATCGTGCGACTTCATTGATCTTGAAGTTTGAAATTTATCATTCCATTCTCTCATAGATGGCGAGGACATGAGATGCGGTTCCTGATGATGTTACCCCCGGAGCAGATGTCGCGAGGGGTAGAGACAGAGGCTGATGAGGAGCACGTGCCGCAGCTAGGGCACTTACTAGAGCCACATTTGAGGAGCCACCAGTAGTTACAATTGGGGGGCAGGTACCGGAGGCGCCTGCGGTTACCCCCAAACTTCAGGAGACTTTAGCACAGTTACTGAGCATGTTCGGTACATTGACTCAGGCGGGGTTGATTTCGGTCGCACCAGCTACTTCACAGACCGGGGGAGGGGCTCAAACTTAAGCCACCCACACTCTAGAGAAGCGAGATCATGTTGGTCAGGTTCCAGGTGTCATGGAAGCACAACCTATGGTCCCAGTTCAACCCGTGGTTAGGGTAGCATCATCTTAGACTTGAGAGGTACAAGAAGTACCACCCTCCTACCTTCAGTGGATTGGCGACAGATGATGCCCAGGGTTTCCTGGAGGAATGCCACCGCATTCTTCATACAACGGGTATTGTGGAGACGAGTGGGGTTGCTTTAGCTACATTTCAGCTCAGGGGAGTGGATTATCAGTGGTGGCGGGCATATGCGTTGGGTAGCCCTGCCAAGTCAACTTCACTTACATGGGGTTAGTTTTCAGAGATGTTCTTAAGAGAGTTTGTACCTCAGTCCCTCCGAGATGCATGGCGCGCAGAGTTTGAGCAGCCGCGCTAGGGAACTATGTCAGTATCATAGTATGCCGTCAGATTCAGTGATTTGGCCAAACATGCACCTACTTTGGTTGCTACAGTTAGAGAGCGAGTCCGTGGATTCATCGAGGGGCTTAGGCGTGATATTCGGTTCAACATGGCTCGGGAGTTAGAGTCGGATATTTCATTTGAGCGGGTGGTAGGGATTGCTCGCCGAGTTGAGGGCATGTGGGATCGTGAGAGAGATAACAGGTGGGACTCTGAGAGAGGTGACATGGGGGCTATGAGAGGGAGGACATGCGAGGCCAGGAGAGAGAGGATAGAGAGGCGAGGAGGCCTCGTAGGCCGGAGAGATCTATTGGTCCTTATTTTAAAGGCAGAGTACGACATGGCAGAGGTATTGTGGGTCAGCCATTTCAGTTTGCAATTCTGGTTTTGCACAGTGTTTCATGTGCTCATGGGTCTCAAAGTACTCGTACTGCACACTTTCCACAGCCACATTAGCAAAGAGGTTGCTTTGAGTGTGGAGATATCAGCCATATGGTGAGATATTGTCCCAGGCTTCGGGCAGGTGTGTCACAACGGGAGTATGCAGGCGAGTAGGGGACGCCCAAGAGGGGGAGACCCGACCCGGTTATGTGTTTCATATAGTAGGCTGGAGGCCGTTGTGCCAGATGTTATCATACATGTATGTTTCGATCTGTTATAGAGGGGCACCATTTGTATTTTGTTATGGTTCTGTTGGTCGGGATGAGTTCTTTTATTTGTTGTTTTATTTACGGGTGAGTTTCATGATGTGCACTCTATTTACGTATTTTTCCCTGTTGGGAGATTTTATGGGCGGTAGGCAAGCCTACCGTTGTTTTTATTCATTATTGAGAGTTACGAGACTGGTAGCGAATTTTCGTTGTCCTTTACGGTAGGCTTGATGCGATTTCCTGAGTATTTTGGTTACGAGCTGTGAATTGATACTCTACCGGGGTGAGAGTTCAGTGAGTGTTGTAATTTTAATGGCAGAGCTGAGTTGGTAGATTTCAATTGGTATGATGTATACTCGATATGGGATTGTGAGTTGAGGGCGATACCCTCGTGATTTCATGTGATTTGATGTGTTCGAACCGGGCTGGGTACCGCGATAGAGTTATATTAGGATGGGATCCTCGTGATTTATTCATATTCTTTAATTCTTCCCTTGTTATATTGTTTTGTGGGTTAGTACTGATAGAGAATTGTGCATGTCAGACTTGTTTGATAGTTTCCTTATGTGTTTCTCTTTTCATATTCAGTCATTTCCATTATGTGCTTCTTGAGTTTAGCTTGCGGGGGTGTGTGTGCCCGGTGGTGTTAGTTGTGTCTTGGTGATTCGGGTGTCTAACTATGAGGTATTCGTGTTTCTTGCATCATTATCAGTGTTATGGAGGTTTGAAACAGAGTTCTATCAGATATGAGGCTAATTACCGGTGCTGGGTTGATTTCGGGTAGCTATCGTGATCAGAAGTGTTATTATGCGCCTATGTGTGGGGTAATATATAGTGTGGTCGTACCTTATGGGTGTAAGCATGAGTTGATGCAGCTGGTTGAGACTGATACCGGATATGGATTTAGAATCGGGTCTTTTGGAAATGAATAGAGGGTGAAAATTTGAGGTATGAGGCTTATCGGTGTTGGTAGAAAGGCTACATTACAGTTGGGATGGAGTCGTCAGGCGTATGTCGATTGCGGTGACGTGGTATCACCCTCGGGTGTATGTTGGAAGTGTGCATTTAGTGATTTGATGAGGTCGAGGTGAATCTTGGCACGTTCGAGGACGAACGTTTGTTTAAGAGGGGGAGGATGCGACCCAGCCTGTCGTTTTGAGAATTTAAGTTCCACTCAGTGGCGTAAGGTCTTGAACAACTTCATATTATGTGTATCGACTTGCGTTCATGGTTGAATTCAATTACCGGAGGATTCAGAGTCGAATTGGAAGAAGGAATCTAATTTTGGAAGCTTAATTAGTGAGAATTTGATCGGAATTTGACTTTGGTGTAAACAACTCCGGAATAAGTTTTGGATGATGTCATCAGCTTCATATGGTGATTTTGGACTTAGGCGCGCGTCCGGGTTTGGATTTGGAGGTCCGTAGAGTAATTTGAGGCAATTCGGCGAAAGTTGCAAAAGTTTAAGTTTGGAAAATGGAGAAGTTTGACCCGTAGTTGACTTTTGTGATATCGGGCCGGAATGCAATTCCGAGAGTTGGAGCAGCTCTGTTATATCATTTGGGACTTGCCAGCAGAATTTGACGTCATTTCGGGTTTGTTTGATTGGTTTCGGCACGCATTTTCGAAGTTGAAAGGTTTGGGAGTTCATAAGTTCGATTCTATGGGCGATTCGTAGTTTCGTCGTTGTTTGATGTGATTTGAGGCCCCGAGAGAGTCCGTGTTAGGTTATAGAACTTGTTTGTGTGTTTAGACGGGGTCCTGGGGGCCTCGGGTATGTTTCAGGGGGCTACGGGTCAATTCCCTTTTATTTTAGACTGCTAATATTTGTCATCAGGTTTTTGTCTTTTGCATTTGCATCTGCTCCTCCACGTGCGCGGTGATTAATTTTGGAGGAGGGAATATTTGTTCTTCACGTTTGCATTCCTCATTCCGCGATCGCGGAAGTCAGCCTTTTCCTTCATCGCGTTCGCGTAGTTATGCCATTCGACTTTTTGCGTTTGCGTACTACTCCACGCGTTCGCGAAGAGAAGTCGTTGGTCCATCAGACCTTTCTTCTTCGCTTTCGCGAACGTGTTGTCACGTTCGTGATGCACAATTGGGCACCTTTCATTTTCCTTCTTCGCGAACGCGATTGTTCTTCCGCGTTCGCGGTGCATAAACAACTAGGCAGAATATAAGATCTTAAAATCGAGGGTTAGACCATTTTATCATATTTTGACTTATAGAGCTCGTTTTTGGGCGATTCTTTGTGGGGTTTTCAAGCAATTTGATTGGGTAAGTGTTCATCACCTTGTATTTTATATATTACATGATTTTATCTAATTTTATCATTTAATTTGTGTTTTGGGTTGAGGAAATGCTTGTTTTTGAAGAAAATTTTCCGAAATGAAAAATCATGATTTGGGGTATTCGATTTTTTGTAAAATTTGTCGAGTTCCGAGGTGCGGGCCTGGGGGCCGATTTTTAGGTTTTGTTAAAGATTGATACTTTGTGATCCGAAATATTTTCTTATGAGTTATATTTGTGTTTTGAAGTTATTTTGGTTGGATTTGAGCCGTCCGGAGGTCATTTCACCCGAGGAGTTCATTTTAGAGTAACGATTTGTCGTCTTTGAGGTAAGTATCTTGCCTAACCTTGTGGGGGGGGGGGGGACTACCCCTTAGTAGTCTTACTTGCTTAAATTAGACTTACTTGCTTTTGGATTCACTGTTATTGCATATTTGACTCCTAGTTGACTTAACTGAAGATTTTATCCCCTTTACTTCCATGCTATACCCTCATAACTGCCCATCTCTATCTGTAATTATCATCATCTCATCCTATAATTGTTTGGTCTTAATTGAGGTTAACACTATCTTCCCGTAGCGTCCTTAAGTGAAATTATTGAATATCCTCGTAACTGTTCAACCTTAAATGAAATTAGATATCCTATATCTTAGTTGACTTGCCCTTAGATGGATTTATCGGATTCGTGTTAGTTTTCTTGTTGTTGGACCGTGCATTTGGGTACGACTGTTACATGTTATTTTCTTCCTTGATGAGTTGTCCTTATTATGCCTAGTATTCCTTATTGTGCTTATTCCTTGTGAACTAGCCTTGACTTCTCTTGTGCTCTGAGGTTCTTGAGTTGATGTATTTACCGTATCTTGTATTATTCTCAGTGTTGTTGTTGTACTTGTTGTGGTGAAGCACGAGGTATCTGCCGTGCAATTGAGGTTATTGTGATGCACGTAGTTTCTGCAATGCGGTTGTTGATATGGGGAATTGCACGAGGTTTCTACCGTGCCATATTTTCTATTGATATTGCACATGCGGCGTGACAATGAGGGATATGTATATGTGGGGTTGCACATGTGGCGAGACAAGGTGGGAACATTATTGTGAGCGTGTGGCGACACAAGGCAGGCATTCACTTTACTATTGCACATGTGGCGAGATAAAGTGGGTTGTGTCAGGGATTGTTTGTGATACTTGTGTTGGCCTGGGGGCATCTCTTGTCGTTGATATTGTGTAATGATACACTTACTGTGTGAGCTTATTCTTGTGAAAATTTTGAGAAACATTGTACGTGTTGCCCTTTTCCTTCTTTATGCTTATTAGCTGGTTGAATTATGTTAGGACACCTGCACAAGCATACACGTAGCTAAGCACTCATATGGGATTAAGGGGTTTAGGTGTTATTGTCGAGTATAGATATCCCTTATATGTGGGAATGACTCCAATTGGCACGTGAGTTATCCGTGCAGTTATTAGTTGAAATAAGGGCACACGATGCCGATTTTAGGGTTCAAATATTGGGACTCGTGCATTGTGATTTGTCCGAGGTTCGGTACCTCATGGAGATAACTAAGAACTTGATGTAAAAGTAGCTGAAATTGTTGAGTCATTACTTGTCCTTGTTGTATATTTACATTCCGGATTTAGTTTGTGTTCCATTTACTCTTTCGTGTTATTTTTACGTTTTTTTCCGCTGATACTTGTTATTCCTTTCCTTATTGAATCTACTGTATTGTTATCCATATTGTGAAGCCCTTATGTAAATATCATATTCCGTTGGCGTTCGCGTAGAAGAATGACTTACCCCTTCCCCAGGTCCCTAAAGCATCGCGTTCGCGTGAAGCTGGTCGCGTTCGCGAAGGGTAAGCCCCCCTATAGCTTCGCGTTCACGACCCAGCTATCGCGTTCGCGATTAAGAAAAATCCCCCTGCCCCAGTTTACTCTCCGCGTTCGCGAGAGTACCTTTGCGAACGTGAAGAAGAAAACACAAGATGACAACTGAAGCACCAAAACTATATTTCTAAGTCTAAAACATCTGTAACCTATCCGAAACTCACCCAAGCCCTCGGGGCTCCAAATCGAACATGCACACAAGTCCTAAAACATCCTACGAACTCTCTTGCGCGATCAAATCGCCAAAATAGCACCTAGAACTACGAATTGAACACCAAATCGAATGAAATTTTCAAGAAAGCTTCAAAACTTCTATTTTCACAATCGGGCGTCTGAATCACGTCAAACTGACTCCGTTTCTTAACAAACTTCATAAACAAGTTATAATTAATATATTGAACCTGTACCGGGCTCCAGAACCAAAATATGGGCCCGGTATCAATAATGCCAAACATCGGTAAATTCTTAAAACCATTTAATTTACAGACTTCTACTTTTCAACAAATATTCATATCTCGATCTAGGGACCTCGGAATTCGACTCCAAGCATATGCCCAGGTCCCATATTTCAAAACAGACCCACCGGGACCGTCAAAATACGGGTCCGGGCTCGTTTACTCAAAACGTTGACCGATGTCACCTAAAATTAACTGTTAAGGCAAAAATTCTTGTTTTTATCATATAAGCCTTCCGGATCAATACCCGAACTGTACACGCAAGTCGAGAAAGGCTAAAATGAGTTATTTAAGGATTCAGAACACAAAATTTAGTTCTTAAACATGAGATGACCTATCGGGTCATCACAACAACGCACGTGTCCAAATACTGGTAGTATCAATATAGTAGTACTTCATATTTTAATATGACTACAATAACATAGTCAAGCAGAATACTAATTTTAGTTCTTAGAATGATCATTTTACCTTATTAGATAAAAAAATATTATTCACTAAGTGTTGTGGTGAAATGGATAGAATTCTTCCATTCTTAAGCAGAGGTCTCGGTCTTATAGTTGAACGCGAATTAGTCCCCACATGGTCGATATAGTTGAATTAGATACATGAGCTTATAGTTAGAATGACTTAGAAGTATGTATAATTTAGATTATGGAATGCGTTTGAATTGTAACCTATATTAACGCTAACTTAGTCCATTAGAAACACTGAAAAACAGATATTAGAAATCTAATCCCTTAAAAAAGCAGACTCGCTAATAAGTACTGCATCTTCAGAATTGTAACACTCCCACGACATATAAGATACTAATACGTTTTTCCTCAAAGCAAGTTCGCCACCAACAGTAGCAACACCCTCCGCTAAATTTTGTCCCTTTTTAATGTGTTTACGTGAGGAACCTGGAGTTTTTGATGCATATAATATTTTTATTGGAACCTTGATATATAACTAATGGAATACTTAGAATAACTTCATTGCCTACTAAAAGAATCTTGTCAGTATTGGTATAAACAACCTTTCCCTCGCGTTCGGCTATAGCAAGAGCCCCTGAATCTAGAGTTGCATGTCATTCCTACCAAATATAGGCCTTGGAGCACATTAAACAAAGTGAAGCCTAAAGTAAATTCAGAATATATTGAGGAATTAATCTAAATAGTGGTTCACCCAACTACTTAAACTAGAAATAGCGAGCATGTATGTATGTGTGTGTGTATATATATATATATATCACACGAGTAGAAACAAAATGAACAGTGAATCTGGCCGACTATTTATGAAAAGATCCCTCCACATTAAGCTATTCTTAAGATTTCAGTGTAAATATCGTTCGGCCCAGAGTAAATAGCCCTTTGTTTTATATCAATGTTTTTAGGGATATGTTCACAAATACCTACCCAATAATTATAAGGTACCCGCTTACCCAAACAAAAGTATTTTCCCGGTCTACCTAGTCCATGGACCATAGAATGCTTATTGAATGTCAGCACTCATTTGATCCTTTTCTTATTTACTTTATCCTTTTGTTATATAATTAAAACAAAATTTAGCGGATTGGGAGATTCGTCGTTGATAGTCTCCTCCTTCACGCGATTCAATCTTCGTTCATACACTTCTGTTATCCCACGCACCGGCAACTTTCGACCAATTCCACCTTCCATTCTCCTTAAAATTGTTAAACATTTAGGAAAACGTTATGACAATACAACACATAAGAAAAATTAGATATCGGCACTGTCGCCGACCAGTTGCTTGGAAATCCGCCATTGTTGTGCAGAATTTGAAGGAGAAACAGAATTTAGTCTATTGGGAAGCGCATCCGGACATCCCCGACTGTAATCCAGGTTCCATCTTTCTTGAATTGTATTTGCACACATCTATTTACTGTTGCCTTGCCGACAATTTTTGTTTGTGTACATATCAATTGTTTTTGGTAGACAGCATTTACTTGTTTTTCTATCTTTTCTACTAGTGTTTTAAGCTTAAGGTTTCATCTATCCCTTTTAATTCTTAGTTTGCATAGGGGTAGTTTCTTAGACGTGGTATATTCAATGTTCTAGTGCCTACTCGCATTACTGTTCTCGTAGTAGCGCCTTTTAGTTGTTTTTATCTCTCGGGTTCCTAGCTTGTAGTCCTTCGTTCCCGCTACTTGCTCTTAGTGGTAGTGCTTACCTAATATCTTTTGCTTATAGTGGCGGTAATGTACGATGTGAGAGTAAGGTTATTTCCTTGGGTGGAGCTGGGGGTGGGGTCCAGGGGTGGGAAGGGGGGTAAGGAAGCCTCTAAGCTGAGAGTTGGGTCTTGGAATATCGGGACATTGACGGGGAAGTCTATAGAGTTAGTTAAGATTCTTCAGAAGAGGAAGATCAACATAGCGTGTGTTCAGGAGACTAGATGGAAAGGTACTAGGGCACGGGATGTAGACGGGTTTAAACTATGGTACTCATGAAGCATTGGGGGTAAGAATAGGGTAGGTATTTTAGTTGACAGGGACCTCAGGGAGCTCGTGGTCGAGGTTAGGAGGGTAAATAATAGGTTGATGAGTATCAATCTTGTAGTTGGTGGATTTACTGTAAACGTGATTAGTGCATACGCTCCTCAAGGTTTGGACCAGGAGGTCAAGAAGCGATTCTGGGAGAATTTAGACGAGATGGTGTGTAGTGTCCCGCACACAGAGAAGTTGTTCATTGGCGGAGATTTCAATGGCCATATTGGGGCTAGTGCTAGGGGTTATGATGATGTGCATGGCGGGTTTGGTTTTGGAGATAGGAATGAGGGATGTAATTCACTGTTGGATTTTGCTAGAGCTTTTGAATTGGTTATAGCTAACTCGAGTTTTTCGAAGAGGGAAGAGCGCCTGGTCACTTTTCGGAATTCAATAGGCAAGACTCAGATTGATTATCTTCTCTACAAGAAATCCGATAAAGGTATGTGTAGTGATTGCAAGGTCATCCCAAGTGAGAACCTCACGACCCTACATAGGCTCCTAGTTATGGATCTGGAGATCAAGAGGAGTAGGAGGAAGAGGTTGGTGCGCATGCAACCTAAGATCAAGTGGTGTAACTTGACCAAGGACAAAGCTTAGGAGTTAGGGGAGAAGTTGTTGGCTATGAGGGCCTGGATGAGAAGGGGGGATGCGTCTAGTATGTGGTTCACGATTGGGAATTTCATTAGGGTAGCTGCTAGAGAAGTCTTAGGGGTCATGCAGGGCTCTTCCGGGGGTCATAGATGGGACTGGTGGTGGAATGGAGAGGTCCAAGGTAAAGTGGAAACTAAGAAAGATGCTTATTTGAAGCTAGTAGATAGTACAAACGAGGAGGAAAAAGGACTTATCGGGAGTGTTACAGTAAGTCAAAGAAAGAGGCAAAGTTAGCAGTTACGACAGCTAAAAATTTGGCGTTTGCTCATTTGTACGAGGAGCTCGGAGGCAAAGGCGGGGACAAGAAGTTATACCAGTTGGCTAAGGTGAGGGAGAGGAAAGCCCGCGACTTAGACCAAGTCAAATGCATCAAGGATGAGGATGGCAAAGTATTGATGGACTGCACTTATTAGGAGAAGATGGCAAACATACTTCTATAAACTATTGAACGAGGAGGGGAATAGATGCATTGTGTTGGGTGAGTTGGAGCACTTCGAGATTCGGCGGTATTTTGGGTACTGTAGGAGGATTACGGAAGAGGAGTTGGAAGGGGCGATGCGTAAGATGTGCAAGGGCAGAGCGACGGGGCCAAACAAAATCCCGATAGAATTCTGGAAGAGTGCGGGGCGAGCAAGTTAACAGTGGCTCACTGGACTATTTAATGTTATTTTTAAGACGAAGAAGATGCCCGAAAAATGGAGGTGGAGTACAATGGTTCCGTTTTACAACAACAAGGGTGATATCCAAAATTGCAATAATTATAGGGGTATCAAGCTGTTGAGTCACGCTATGAAGGTTTAGGAGATGGTGGTGGAGGCCAGGGCGAGGAGGTGTGTGTCTATTTCCTAGAATCAGTTTGGATTCATGCCAGGTCGTTCAACTACGGAAGCGATTCATCTGGTTAGGAGATTAGTGGAGCAATATAGGGAGAGGAAGAAGGACTTGTATATGGTGTTTATTGACCTTGAGAAAGCGTACTATAAAGTCCCGAGGGAGGTCATGTGGAGGTGTTTGGAGGCTAGTGGCGTTCCGGAAGCGTACATTAGAGTGATTAAGGATATGTGTGATGATGCTAAGACTCGGGTGAGGACTCTGGGTGGGGACTCGGAGCATTTCCCTGTGGTGATGAGGTTGCACCAGGGATCAACTCTTAGCCATTTTTATTTAGCTTAGCGATGGATGTACTATCGCGACACATCCAAGGGGAGGTGCCTTGGTGCATGCTAGTGTTGATTGACGAGAGGCGAAGCGGAGTTAACACGAGGTTGGAGGTTTGGAGACAGACCTTGGAGTCTAAAGGTTTCAAATTAAGTAGAACCAAAACAGAATACTTGGAGTGAAAATTCTATGACGGGACCCATGAAGCAGATGTAGAGGTAAGTTTGACGCTCAAGTTATCCACAAGAGAGCGAGTTTTAAGTATCTCGGGTCTATTATCCAAGGTAACGGGGAGATTGACGAAGATGTCGCACATCACATCGGAGCGGGATGGATGAAGTGGAGGCTCGCTTCCGGTATTTTATGTGATAAGAATGCGTCGTTAAGACTTAAGGGCAAGTTTTATAGAGTGGTGGTTCGACCAGTTATGTTGTATGAAGTTGGGTGTTAGCCAGTCAAGAACTCCGACGTGCATAAGATGAAAGGAGCATAGATGAGGATGTTGAGATGGATGTGTGGGTGTACCAGGAGAGATAAGATTAAGAATGAAGTTATCCGGGATAGAGTAGGAGTAGCATCCGTGGAGGACAAGATGCGGGAGTCGAGGCTGAGATGGTTCGGACATGTTAAGGGAAGAAGCATTGATGCCCCTGCAAGGAGGTGTGACAGGTTGGCGATTGCGAGTTTGAGAAGAGGTCGAGGTAGGTCTAAGAAGTATTGGGGAGAGGTGATTAGACAGGACATGGCGCTGCTTCAGCTTACTGAGGACATGACCCTTGATATAAGGGTGTGGAGGTCGATGATTAAGGTGGAAGGTTAGTGGGTAGTTTTTAGTTGCTCATCGATAGTCTTAGTAGCACGCATGCCCCTTTATATTCTTAAAATTTTATTACGTTCAGTGGTTTTGTTCGCCTCAGGTCTTGTATCCCTTGTTGCTAGTATTTGGTACTCCTTATCCTTTATCTCTCCATTTTTCTTTTCTCTTCCCTCTTTCTTCCTTTATTGCAATCCACTTCTTCTTATTGCCCTTCCTGATCCGATGGTCTATTGGAAACAGTCTCTCTACCTTTTAGGTAGGGGTAAGGTATGCGTACAGACTACTCTCCCCAAACCCCACCTGGTGGGAACGTACTAGGTTTGTTGTGTTGTGTTGTTGTGTATATAATTAAAAAGAACTAATAGTGTATTTTTTTTCCCCTTATTTGTTTCATATTTTTCTTTTTTTCCATATCAATTATCAAAAAAATAACCTACATAGTATATCTTATTTATCTTTTCTTTTTATCTTTCAATTTTTCTTTTTCTAAATATAGGTATTACTGAAAATATTTCTAGCACATAGGATTCAAAATTATATATCATTATAATAAGATGGTATACCATTAGTATAATAAAATAGCATATTAGTATTTAATGTTATTATTAAATACTTATCATAATAGTATACCAAAACTGCATATAAATATACCAAATAGGTATATTACATTTTATGTTTTCTGACACCTATTTCTTATACAATTAATATTATTTTTTTGGAACTCCATCAAAAAGTCATTTAAGAAAACATTTGCAAGGACCTAGTTGAAAAAAAATTAAAAACTTAAAAAATGACTTATTTATTACGGTATACTATTTTATTATATTGTATACTATAACAGTATAATGTTGCTATAACCATGGATTTAGATTTACACAATAGCACCTAGATTATTCACCAAATAGAAGTCGAGATTGGAGGTTTGGAAACAAACCTTGGAGTCTAAAGGTTTCAGACTGAGTAGAACCAAGACAGAATACTTGGAGTGCAAATTCAGTGACGGGACCCATGATGCAGACGTAGAGGTTAAGCTTGATGCTCAAGTTATCCTCAAGAGAGCGAGTTGTAAGTATCTTGGGTATATTATCCAGAGTAACGGGGATATTGACGAAGATGCCGCACATCGCATCGGAAGGGGATGGATGGAGTGGAGGCTCGCTTCCGGTGTTTTATGTGATAAGAATGTGTCGCCAAGACTTAAGGGTAAGTTTTATCGAGTGGTGGTCGCCCGTCTATGATGTATGTGGCTGAGTGTTGGCCAGTCAAGAACTCCCACGTGCAGAAGATGAAAGTAGCAGAGATGAGAATGTTGAGATGGATGTGCGTGTGTACCAGCAGAGATAGGATTAAGAATGAAGCTATCCGGGATAGAGTGGGAGTAGCCTCCGTAGAGGACAAGATGCGGGAGTCGAGGCTGAGATGGTTCGAACATGTTGAGAGAATAAGCATTGATGCTCCTGTCAGGAGGTGTGAGAGGTTGGCCATGGAGAGTTAGAAAAGGTCGTGGTACGCCTAAGAAGTACTGGGAGAGGTGATTAGACAGGACATGGCACTGCTTCAGCTCACTGAGGACATGACCCTTGATAGGAGAGTGTGGAGGTCGAGGATTAAGGTAGAAGGTTAGTGGGTAGTTTTTAGTTGTTCACCGATAGTCTTCGTAGCATGCATGTCCCCTCATATTCGTAGATTTTTATTACTTATGTGATTTTTATTCCTTTCTTGCTTTCCTTTTCTTCTTCTTGCCCTTCCTGAGCCGAGGGTCTATTGGAAACAATCTCTCTACCTGCATTAGGTAGGAGTAAGGTATGTGTACAGACTACCCTCCCTAGACTCCACCTGTTGGAATTATACTAGGTTTGTTATTGTTGTTTTTGTACAACATATTGTTGCAGTATATTGCATACTATTATAATATACCATTATAGTATATTGTATACCATAACGGTATACTGTAGCAATATAGCTATATACTCCTACAGTATATTGTATACCATAGCGGTATACTGTCGGGTAACTGTGTTTTTCTTACAGCATATCGTTGCAGTATAGCTATATACGTGTAATGAACCGGCCGATCATTTGAGAGGTATAACCCCGATCCCTTATTTACTGCTTTTCCCGTATCTTTTACTGCTTATGTGTCTTTCCGAGAGGTGTTGGGTATGGTTTCGGAGTGTTTTGGGACACTTAGTCTCTAAGCGGAAGCTTAAGTTTTAAGATGTGGACCGTAGTCGGAATGGTGTGAAGACAACTCCGGAATGGAGTTTTGTTGGTTCAGTTAGCTCCGTTGAGTAATTTTGGACTTAGGGGCGTGTCCGGATTGTGTTTTGGAAGTCTGTAGCTCATTTAGGCTTGAAATGGTGAAAGTCAAATTTTTGGAGATTTTGACCGGTAGTGGGTTTTCTGATATTGGGGTCGGATTCTGATTCTGGAAGTTGGAGTAGGTCCGTAGGGTTGATTATGACTTGTGTGCAAAATTTGGGGTCAATTGAACGTGATTTGATAGGTTTCGGCATCGGTTGTAGAAATTGGAAGTATCGAGTTCATTAAGTTTGAATCGGAGGATAATTCGTGTTTTTAGAGTTGTTTGATGTGATTTGAGGGATCGACTAAGTTAGTATGGTGTTTTAGGACTTGTTGGTATCTTTGTTTGAGGTTCCGGGGGCCTCAGGTGTGTTTCGGATCATTATCAGATGTGTTTTGGACTTAGAAAAATGGCTGAAGTTCTGTGATCTGGTGCATATGGTTTCCTTATACGCGATCCCGAGAGAGGTTCCGCGATCGTGTAAGTTTAGCTGGGCAGAGGAAGTTTTGTTCTTCACTTTCGCAGTCAGAAGGAGGCAAACACGTAGTGGTGCGAGGAGGTGCTTCGCGAACGCGTGGCCAAGGTCACATTCGCGTAGAGTTAATGAGGCTAAAGATGGGCCACGCGTGAGGAAATTAGCGAACGCGTGAGGACGTTCGCTATCGCGAGGCTATTTCCGCGATCGCTATTAAGGAATCACTGGGCAGACTTATATCATATCAAAACGATGGTTTGGCCATTTTTGTCAAAACATGAGTTTGGGAGCTCGGATTTGGGCGAGGTTTTGAGGGATTTTCAGAGACATCGATCGGGTAATGATTCTACACACTATTTTAGTTATATCCCACTAATATATCATTAATTTAATCTTTAATTTCGGATTTTGAGGATGAAATTTGGGGAAAATTGGAAGAAGTTCTTCAACTAAGATTTCGAGTTTTGAAAGGGAATTTGTGGTCGGATTTGAGTAATTTTTATATGGTTGGACTCGTGAGTGAATGTGTGTTCATATTTTGTGACTTTTACCCTATTACGAGACGTGGTCCCTCTGAGGATTTTGGGACGATTTCCAAATTTCTTGCTTTAGCTTAGAATACATTTATTAGACTAGTTTCTTATAGCTATATTTATGGTATGTAATTGGTTTTGGCTAGATTTACGGTCATTTGGAGCCGGATATTCATGGAAAAAGCATTGCTACCGATTGATTTAGCTTGGTTCGAGGTAAGTGATTTGCATAACCTTGTGTGGGGAAATCCCCTTAGGATTTGGTACTGAAATTGATATGTGAGCGCCGTGTACGCGAGGTGACGAGCGCGTACACGGGCTATTTGTCGCAAATACCTGATTTTACTGAGTAATTACCTATTTTCACCTTAATTGAGTGTACCAGCATGTGTAATTCCCCTGTTAGCTTAGCATAGCATGTCTACGTGCCTTAATTGCTTAACTGAACTATTTACAGCATGCTTAGTGAATTACTGCTTCCGTTTCTTGATTTGAACTTAGCCGAATTTTAGATTCTCTTGTTGTAACTGTTATTTTCAATTGTTTGAGCGGTGAATTTACTTTGGGACTACGGGACGGTATACCGGGAGATCCTCCTGCATGTTTACTTTTGAGACTACGAGGCAGTACCTCAGGAGTTCTCCTGTAACTGTTATTTTCTCTAAAAAAAATTTGCTTAGTTTCAGTCTATTATTATACTGTGTATTTCCTGCTTCATTTATTATTTACCAGTGGAGCTGACCTGACCTCGTCACTACTTGACCGAGGTTAGTTTTGGCACTTACTGGGTACCATAGTGGTGTACTCATGCTACTCTTCTGCACATATTTCCGTATGCAGATCCAGGTACATCTTTCCAGCCGCATTATTAGTCGTAAACCGTTGCCGCTACGGAGACTTCGAGGTACATATGTCGCGTCCGCAGACCTAGGAGTCCCCTCTCTTTTTCCTTTTTATGTAGTTCTTCTTCTACTACTTCCATAATACTGATGTATAGAACTTATAGAAATTCCAAAGAAACTTGTGACTTATGATGTTTCGGGTCTTGGGAAAGTTTTTCATGTATTTTGTTGAGAGTTGTTATTTTATATGTCCAGCGGCATTTCTATCACTATTTTATTTCTGTTACTATTAATGGTTTAGAGTTATGTTTCATTATCGTTATTTTTTCGGCAAATATTAGGCTTACCTAGTCGTAGGAACTAGGTGCCGTCACGACCTCTCGCGGAGGGAAGGTTGGGTTGTGACAATACTCTTATAATATATTTGTATATCATAGCGGTATATTATTGGATAACTGTATTTTTCTTCGATTTTCAACTGATAAATTCGATCTCAATCACCTCAGATCAACTCCAAATGAGATCAAATTTCACTATAAACTTCCAGAATGCACTATAAGCAATATTTAATAACACCCACTTTTAATCAAACAAAAAATCTTCAAAATAAAATTTTAAATTCAAGAGTTTCAAGCCCAACAATGGTGGATATTCAAATACATATAAAATTCAGATCTGGGGAGCTTAATATATAACCACAACAACACATAAGTTCAGAAAAATAAATAAATACACAAAAGAAGAATATACTAATATAAAAAGAGGACTCTGGAGTGAACACATGTAAAATAATATGAAAACTTGTCTTTTGAAATTTATATAGGAATTTTTTTAAAAAAATATAAGGTAAAATGCACGGGTATGTACTGAATTTTCATCATTCACTAAAAAGACTAATCTATATCTGTTTTTTGAAAGGGGAAAGGAACGTCTGAGGTGTGGGACTCTACTTGTTTAGAGAAATTAAAAAGGGAAAGAGGGTTGGGTGCTGGTAAATAGTTAAGCCATATAGGTAGGAAAAGTAAATTCTTTGGGCTTAGGTATGAAAGGGAGAGAATTTTGGGCTTAATGAGTATAAAGTGCGATTTTCTCATATTTTTATTATTTGGGGATCTTTACACAAACAGTCGGCCGGATTCGTTGTTTAATTTTTAGCCAGTATATTAAATTATAACCTAATTATATATGATTATACACATGTTATACATGAATTATACGTGTATTATATATTTTCCGGCTATTTTTAATTTAAATAGTTAGGTGAACAACTATTTAACTTAATTCTTCTATAATTTATTTGGTAAAAATTGCGCGAGGCACCCTATTTGGTCGCTCCCATTTAACCTATACCCATATTTTTAAAATTATTTAACCTATACCCTAATTTTTACAACTTCAGACGCCGCCTTCCTGATACCTGTGCAAAACTTCAGCTTATTTAGTGCTGAAGTTTCTACAAATGAACTAAATAACTTCAGCATCTTCTGCTGAAGTTAAAAAAGCTTTATTGCAAAACTAATGAATCCAGGACAAAACTTCAGCTTATTTAATGTTGAAGTTTTTACAAATGAACTAAATAACTTCAGCATCTTCTGATGAAGTTATTGAAAAAGCTTTATGACAAAACTAATTAATTCAGGACAAAACTTCAGCTTATTTAGTGCTGAAGTTTTTACAAATGAACTAAATAACTTCAGCACTTCTGCTGAAGTTTTTGAAAAAGCCTAGAATGCTGAAGTTTTGTGTGATTGCCTTTGCTACTTCGGGATCGTATGCCTGAAGTTTATGCGAAAAGTGTGTACATTTGCAATTTATTTTCCAAAGCAGATATAAATTAAAACGTGACCCAAAAAGCAAGTATAGATGCAAAAGGCCTATTTGTTTGTGCGCAAGCGTGGCCCAAAGTAGATAACCCATTATCCACCACTTCGAATTTTATATATCAAGTTCGCAAGCAAGAAATGTTTTGTTGCAACGAAAAAAGGCGTTAAAAAAGGTGAATTTATTTTTTTCTCTTTTTTGATCAAATTAAGACAAAGGTGATCTGATACAAGATTAATGAATTAATTGATGAAGAAAAAAGATTAATTTATTTATCTCCTTCAATTCATTGTTTTAGTTGATTATATTTGGTACTGATTTATTGTTGTTGCATCCTTCGTATTGAATACTGATACCTCACAAACGTTAGGAGTGAGTTATTTAACAATCACGTAAATGTGTACCCTTTTCTTAAGCAATACACATTAAATAGTCACAATCAATTGATGGTCTTTCAATCATAATAATAACCACGTAGTTGAACAAGTAGAGAAATCCAAAAACCTCAATTATTTAAAAACATAACAAGAATTTATCCTATAAAAGATCCCATCAAAATCCCAGATGACAAATTATATATTCTTAATAGTATGCAAGACCACAATACCAGTATTCATAACCAATAATGAAAATAGAAAAAAAAAAATGGATAACTAGTAGAAGAATTCTCCGCCTTGCTCCTAGCGTGTTCCTGCTTCCTTAGGCTAAATCCCCTCTAAAACAAATGTCAAATCTCCCTTAGACATGTTTAGGGAGTATTTGTAGGCCAGGGTAGAAGTCTCCAAGTCCAAAACTTAGCAGGAAATAATCTATTTACGGACTAGGTCGGAGTATTTTAATTCGCGAACTCTGACCACCGGGCACCTGACCTCGCAAGGCCAAGCTGGCTACATGCTTGGGTGCTTTGTGTTTTTGTGTTCATTTCTTGCATTTTCGTGCAACTTTCATTTGACTCTTTCTTCCGATGCTCTACATATAAAATAACATAACTTAGCTCAAATATCGCACAATTAATCACTAAATTAATAACATGTAAGGCGAGTAACGTACTAAAAATATAACGTTATAGCCATCATCAATCATTTATCATGACTATAATATTTTAATAATCATCATTAGTCCCCATCTTAAACTTAGTATTTATTGAGGCCATAATCCTAAGCACTTTGCTAGGCTTCCTACATTGCATTATATTTAGGCTACCTAGGTGCAATCACATAAAGGAAACTAGAGTTTGTGTTGGAAAAGTATTTAATTGGAATTAAATGCTTTACAAAAGAAATTTATTGGCCAATTTGAAATCATTGAAAAGAAATTTTACATCTCACATGCACATGTCATAAAATAATTAGAAGTTATATTTCACAAATGTATTTTATCATGTATTTTCTCTTTTTTAGTTTACTCGAGGTGTACCATTTTATAACCAATAATTACATTGGGGGTTTCTTACACTTTTTTTTGGGGGGGGGTGTTTATACGTTCTTGTATTGGGCTCGTAAATCCTAAAATTGTAGGGAATTTCACTTTTGGGATAAATCACTTTCTAACAAAAGCAATTTCGTATTCAGGATTCGAACACGAGACCTCTAATTAGGTACTTACCTCTTTACCACAATCTTTATCGGTGATTTCTCAATTATTATTTCACTAGCTAGCTTTAGTGGCCTGCTCTTTTCATTATTATGGCAATAATTTTTTGCATTTTTCTTTTTCATAATTACCTTTTTGCACCTTAGAGAGCTTAATTATGTACTTGCATGAAGCACTGGGTCTAAACTAATGTTAATTATTAAGTTCCATTATCCATCAAAATGAAAAGTACAGGCAGCAGCTTAAAGTTGTTTAGTAATAATGCATTTACGTTGAATCATTTAATTCATCACAATTATGACGAGTAGATTCAACAGTAAATTACAATGAATCAATGGTCATTAATTTTAAACACTAAACAGACTATAGAAACAGTGACAAAATAATGGAGTTTCCAGTGACAGGTTGTTTTTCTTAAATAGAGAGAACTCTTAAAATCGAATATTTATCCTATAATAAATAATACAATTTTACTCGGTACGTAATTTATGGCATGTGTAGCGTTGTTTTAAAGTGACAAATCGATAATTGCTTGTCTCAAAGCGAACAATATGTCATGAGCTTCAATTGTAAAAACTATGATATAAAAAAAATACTCTCGCAATACGATGGTCGGAGAAACAACGGCAGCAATGTTGAGTCCCGGGGGAGGGGGTGTTAAATGTCATACCACGACGGAGGTGAGATGATGAGGCAAGTCAGTAAAGAGTAAGAACAAATATCTAGATTGGCAAGTTCGAAGAAATAATTCATATAATTAGAGGCGGGGTGAGAATTTGAAGCTTATGAGCTCGGAATTATAATCTTTTCAAGTTATTGGGTTCTAAATTAATTATTTGTACATATTCATTAGAATTTTAATACAAATACAGAGTTTGAACAAAAGCTACTGAGTTCGAACGAACCCGCAACCAACACCGTGACTCCACCCCTACATATAATATCTTAGGCAAATTATACATTCAGCACAAGTTTGTAATATTATACATTAAGGTAGAAAAATGGATCTTTATTTTAATTGGGCATTCAATGATTTCACTATGCAATTTAGTGCCTCCAATTATACTATACAGACTATTATACCGGTGTAAATAATAGACAACCTAATCAAGTACTAGTGTAGCTATAATTTGTAATAGTGTACCTAAATAGTATATCATTGAGAGGGACACATGTTTACTTCAATAAACCTAATCTATTAATGTAGCTATTAATTTTGGACCTTATAGCTTTTATATGATTTACATATGAGAAAAGGGTCTAATATACCCCTCTATTTTCATATATTGTCTACATTTAACCTTCGTTATACTATCGGGCCAAATTTACATTTACCGTAATACTATCGGGCAAAATTTACCTCTACAATCAACAAAATTTTAAAAATACCCCTTGATCTACTAAGTAAAAATACCAGTATAATATGCTGGAGTTCCAGTATAATAGACTGGTCCAACATAATATGCTGGAAGTTCATACGTAGGTACTCCAAGCTCCAGTATATTATGTTGGAACTTTTCGCGTGTTGGAGTTCCATCATAATATGCTGGAAGTTCATACACATGTGCGCACTAATTTCCAATATATTATGTTGGACCGGTCCGTGTTCAAGCAAAATAATGACTATTTTTTAATGACTTTGCAAACGCTGGCTATTATTTAATTAGCAACCCGAAAACTGACTAGCTCGTGCTATTTTTACGTTAGAAGTAAATTTGGCCCAATAATATAATAAAATTGGAGGATACATTTGGCCCTTTTCACTTTACAGATAAAGTTAGTTGAGTGAAACATTTAGGGGGGAGTAAAAGATATCTTAGATAAATATTATTATATGATAAAAATTATTAGTAATTTTTTTCTTAAGAAGTGTACAATTATATGGTTTCGTTTTACAAGAACAAGAGTGATATCCAAAATTGCAACAATTATAGGGGTATCAAGTTGTTGAGTCACACTATGAAGGTTTGGGAGAGGGTGGTGGAGGCCAGAGTGAGGAGGTGCGTGTCTATTTCCGAGAATCAGTTTGGATTCATGCCAGGGCATTCGACTACGGAAGCAATTCATCTGGTAAGAAGATTAGTAGATCAGTACAGGGAGAGGAAGAAGGATTTGCATATGGTGTTTATTGACCTTGAGAAAGCATACGATAAAGTTCCGAGGGAGGTCCTGTGGAGGTGTTTGGAAGTTACCGGTGTTCCGGTAGCGTACATTAGGGTGATTAAGGATATGTACGATGATGCTAAGACTCGGGTGAGGACTGTGAGTGGTGACTCAGAGCATTTTCCTATGGTGATGGGGTTGCACCAGGGACCGTCTCTTAGCCCATTTTTGTTTGCCTTGGCGATGGATGTATTGTCGCGTCACATCCAATGGGAGGTGCCTTGGTGCATGTTATTTGCAGATGATATAGTGTTGATTGACGAGACGCATACCGGAGTTAACGCGAGGTTGAAGGTTTGGAGACAGACCTTGGAGTCTAAAGGTTTCAAACTGAGTAGGAACAAGACAGAATACTTGGAGTGCAAATTCAGTGACGGGACTCATGATGCAGTCGTAGAGGTTAAGCTTGATGCTCAAGTTATCCCCAAGATAGTGAGTTTTAAGTATATCGGGTCTATTATCCAGGGTAACAGGGACATTGACGAAGATGTCGTGCATCGCATCGGAGCAGGATGGATGAAGTGGAGGCTCGCTTCTGGTGTTTTGTGTGATAGGAATGTGCTGCTAAAACTTAAGGGTAAGTTTTATCGAGTGGTGGTTCGACCGGCTATGCTATATGGGGCTGAGTGTTGGCCAGTCAAGAACTCCCACGTGCAGATGATGAGAGTAGCAGAGATGAGGATGTTGAGATGGATGTGTGGGTGTACCAGGAGAGATAGGATTAAGAATGAAGCTATCCGGGACAGAGTGGGAGTAGCCTCTGTGGAGGAAAAGATGCGGGAGTCGAGGCTGAGATAGTTCAGACATGTTAAGAGAAGAAGCATTGATACTCCTGTCAGGAGGTGTGAGAGGTTAGCCATGGAGAGTTTGAGAAGAGGTCGAGGTAGGCTTAAGAAGTATTGGGGAGAGGTGATTAGGCAGGACATGACGTTGCTTCAGCTCACTGAGGACATGACCCTTGATAGGGGGTGTGGAGGTCGAGGATTAAGGTAGAAGGTTAGTAGGTAGTTTATAGTTGTTCACCGATAGTATTAATAGCATGCATGTCCCTTCATATTCTTAGATTTTTATTACGTTATGTGGTTTTATTCGCTTTATGTATTGTATTTTATGTTATTATTATTTCGTACTACTTATCCTCTATCTCTATAAACACTCAAGGATATGATGGAAAACTGTATCTGTTGACCCATGTCACTGCATAGTTTTGAAGATTGACAAAGACTGACCAGTTGAACCAGGTCCATCAGAGCACACATCTTGGAACTGAATAGCTGGCACATGAACCGTATATGCATATGAGATATTTGTGATTGTGACTTATCAATAAACAAAGAGATTGTCTCCTAATGCGAAAAGGTTGTAAACTGATGAGAGAATAGAAGTTGAATTCAGCAAGGAAAGTAACAAAGGAAGGAAGTTGAGTTTAATTCGAATTCTTTCTCCCAGGAAGAGTTAAACTAGAATTGATCGCCAAATTCAACTACTGACTCTATAAATACTCGAAGTATTTCTACTGGAGAAAGAGACGCACAAGTACTGAAGTGAATCAAGATCTGAAACCAAAATTCCCAGAGTTGTTTTGCAAGCAGATTTAATGTGCGATACAAAGGCTACAGTTCAGCTAGAAGAACCAGTTTCATCGTTGATGTATTGAGTCTAGTTGATTGTAGTAGGTGTTTCAATATTGTATCTTATCAGCTTTCTTAGAAGCAAATTTTAATAGGTACACATTGTTCAAGTTAGAGTTAACTTGAAGCTTGTAGAAATTAGCTAGAGGCTAGTTGATACAAAGGGATTAGAGTTAGTCCTAGGATTACAAAAGAGTTTATTTTGTAAGTCCGTTTGGCTCAGAGTTTTTAGTGAAGAGTTTGAGAAAATCCTACTGAGGAGTATGTCGTGGTTTTTTCACCTTTTGAGCCAGGTGTTTTCCACGTAAAAATATCTGTGTTTTTACTTTACTGCTTTTATTATTCCGCACCAGTAGAAGTTGGAATACAAAGAAGAACCAGGTTCTTCTTGTGAGAAAACACTCGAACAATTTGGTACCACACATTTAAAATATATTCTTGTGTGGTATTGACGTCTAAAACATAATTGGTATCAGAGCAGGTTATCCTTGAAAAGGCTAACAACTTGGAAAAGATCAAAATGAGTGCACCACCTGGGAACTGGGAAGGTCAATCAACTGCAAGGCCACCACTCTTCAATGGGCAGTACTACTCTTGGTGGAAGAACAAGATGAAGGACCACCTGATAGGAGAAGACTATGAACTCTGGGACATAGTCATTGATGTGCCTCTAGCTACAATGAAAAAGACTGCTGAAGGTGTGGATTTACCAAAGACTAGGGTTGATTGCACTGCTGAAGACCTGAAGAAAAGGGAGAAGAATGCTAAGGCCAAGAAGTGGCTAGTTTGTGGATTAGGTCCAGATGAATACAGCAGAATCCAAAGTTGCACCACAACCAAAGAAATCTGGGATACTCTACAAGTAGCCCATGAAGGAACACCTCAGGTAAAGAGGTCAAGAGGTACTCTACTATACTCTCAGTATGAAAACTTCACTATGAAAGAAGGAGAGACTATCCAAGAGATGTATACAAGGTTCACAACCTTGACAAATGAACTAAAATCTCTTGGAAGAATCATTCTTGAAGAGGACAGGGTTGAGAAGATCCTGACAAGGGTCTTGCCAATTTCCTGGGAAAGCAAAATCACTGCTATCCAGGAATCCAAGAATATGGCAACCCTGAGATTGCATAAGCTGATTGGAAACCTCATTGCCTATGAACTCAGAAGGCAGACAATGAAGATAGATGGTCCAAAGAAGGAGAGGAGTCTAGCACTGAGAATCACTAAGGGAGCATATCTGGAGGAAGATGAGTTGGCCATGATTACCAAAGAATTCAGAAACTTTCTCATGAGGAAGAAGGGCATCTCTAGATAAGGAAACTATAACAAAGCAAAAGCTCCAGAAAGGCCAACCAACGAGGGATGCTACAAATGTGGTAAGACTGACCATCTCATCAAAAATTGTCCTCAGTGGGAAGTAGAATGGAAAAATGAGAGATATGAAAGAAGGAACAGGAAGAAGGAACTGGTCCAACCCAAGAAAACCACAACAAAGGCTATGGTTGCTGCTTGGGGGGAAAGTTCAGATGAGGAATCAGAAGATGGGGAGACTGAAGATCAGGCGCTCATGGCAATTGGAGAATCTGATGAGGAATCACATGAAGAACCAGAGGTAAGTATCTCCCATCTTAAAAACAAAATAAAGTTCCTATCTAAGGAAAAACTCTCTGAGTTGCTACTTGATTTCATAGATGATTCTGCGGAAACATCCAAAGAGAATGATGAACTCTCTAAAGAATGTGAAATGATAAAGCAAAGTGCATGAACCTGGAAATCAGAGTCAGTGAATCTGAAAAGAAAAACATTGTCCTGTTGAACCAGGTTCATCCACTTGAGACTGAGATTCTAGAATTAAAATCTGAAAACTTAAAACTGAGATTAGGATCCAGTAAAAAGGTTGTTGATCACTCTCATGTCATGTTAGAAGAAAATTTGGGACAACTAATAGATAAAATGTACGCCAAGGATGAACAGATAAAATCACTCAAAGAATACCTTGGCAAAGTCAAATGAATTAGATAGTACCCGTAAATGGAATAAATCCTTTGATGCCTTGACATGGCTTCAAGAGAATCATAGTAGCAACCGGAGAGGGCATGGTTTTGGGAGTCAATTGCCCAAGTGGGATCCCAAAAGCAAGTATCTCACTCTCCCTGAAAATAAAATCTGCACCCACTGTGGTAAGACCGGCCACTTCAAATATGAGTGTATTGCAAAAGAGCAGGCCAATCGAAAAAATGAGAGGTTTGCCAAAAAGAAAAACTGGCTACCAAATTGGGCCAGAAAAAAAATTGATTCATCCATTCTCTCATAGAAAAGGACCCAAACTAGTTTGGGTTCTTAAAACTAACCCCTGATTTCCTTTTGTAGGTACAAGTGAGAGGAATCAGCCAAATTTGGTTTTTGGATAGTGGCTGCTCAAAACATATGACGGGGAACAAGGAACAGTTCCTTTCATTTGAAACCTCAAAGGAGGAAATGTCTCTTTTGGAAATAGAAAGAAAGGTGAAATTATGGGGGTTGGCAAAGTAGGTAAGGATGACACACGTTCCATCGAACATGTGTACCTGATAGATGGCTTGAAATATAGCCTGATCAGTGTGTCACAATTGTGTGACAGAGGTAACCTGGTTGCTTTCACTTTCACAAAATGTTTTGTGATTAACTTGCTTACTGACAAGATTGTTTTGAAGGAAAAGAGAATGAATAATATCTATGGCATACACTTGTCCACACTGTCTGAAACTGAACTCACTTGCTTAAGTGTTTTGGACAGTGATCCCCTCATTTGGCACAAACGACTTGGACATGCAAGTCTAAATCAGCATAACAAAACTTTAAGGACTTAGGGGTATGACTCCCTAACATTAAGTTCAAGGAAGACAAAGTTTGTGAGGCATGTGTAAGGGGGAAGCAGGTAAGATCCTCATTCAAAAGTAAGAAAATGGTCAGTACCACCAGGACGTTGGAATCCAATGAGAACTCTGAGCAGAGGTGGTAAGAAATATGTGATGGTGCTAGTTGATGATTACTCAATGTTCACGTGGACCTTATTTCTGGCATCTAAGGATGAAGCATTTGATATGTTCATCACTTTTGTTAAGACAACTCAAAATCAGTTAGGACATCAACTAGCATCAATAAGAGCTGACATGGTACTGAATTTAAAAATGCTAAGTTTGTTGAGTTCTGTGATGAACATGGTATCAATCACAACTTTTCTGCCCCTAGAACCCCACAGCAAAATGGGGTTGTGGAAATAAAGAATAGAACTCTTGAAGACATAGCAAGAACCATGATTCTTTCTAGCAAACTACCACACAACTTCTGGGCAGAAGCAATAAACACTGCTTGCTATATAATCAATAGATGTATGACCAGGCAACTGGTAGAGAAGACTCCCTATGAATTACTCAAAGGAAGAAATCCCAACATATCTCATCTTAGGGCTTTCGGATGTAAATGCTATGTGCACAATAATGGCAAAGATTCCTTAGGTAAATTTTATCCTAGAAGTGACGAGGGAGTATTCTTGCAATATTCATCACATCGTAAAGCCTATAAAGTGTATAATAAAATTACTATGTGTGTAGAGGAGAGTGTGCATGTTGTATTTGATGAAACTAACACCCTTTTTGAGAGACAGGAACTAGAAGATGAGGAGCTTGGACTGGCGAGAAGAAGTGAACACAGTGAAGCAGCCATGGGAGATGGAACAGGTGATGGACCAGGTCCAACTAACCCAAGCAACATGACAGGGGGAACTCAACATGTGAATCCTGGCCCTGATCCTGTTCCACAACAACAAAACAACATGGAACTATCCAGAAGTGAACTACTAGTACTCAAACCACACAGATATCAGAGTTCTCACCCTCTTGAGAACATCATAACAGATTTGACATCCGGAATTGAAACAAGAGCTTCCTTGAAAAATCTGTGTGCGTTTGATGCCTTCCTATCCTTAATCGAACCAAAGAACATTGGTGAAGCCCTACAATATGATGATTGGGTAAATTCCATGCAAGAGGAGCTGAATCAATTTGAAAGAAGTCAAGTATGGCACTTGGTACCCAGGTCACTAGACAGATCAGTGATTGGTACGAAGTGGGTCTTCCGGAACAAGCTCGGTGAGGATGGAACTGTTACAAGAAATAAGGCAAGACTAGTTGTTAAAGGGTATAGTCAAGAAGAAGGAATTGACTATGATAAGACCTTTGCTCATGTGGCAAGATTGGAGGCAATCAGACTTCTTATAACATTTGCTGCACATATGGAATTCACTCTCCATTAGATGGATGTTAAGAGTGCCTTTCTCAATGGATATTTGAAGGAAGATGTATTTGTCAAACATCCTCCAGGTTTTGAAAGCAAAGAGTCACCTGATCATGTATATAAACTTGACAAGGCTCTTTATGGTCTCAAACAAGCACCTAGATCATGGTATGAGCGATTGTCAAAATTCCTGCTGGAACATGGGTACAAACGAGGCAAAATTGACAGTACTTTGTTCCTAAAGGAAAAGGGGAAGGATCTTCTGATTGTGCAAATATATGTTGATGATATCATATTCGGGGCAACTACTGAAAAGCTTAGCAAGGAATTTGCTACACTAATGGGGAGTGAATTTGAAATGAGTATGATGGGTGAGCTAAACTTCTTCTTAGGCGTACAAATCAAGAAAAACCCATATGGAACAATGATTCATCAACAAAGGTATGTGAAAGAACTCCTCAAGAAGTTCAGGACGGAGGATTCAAAGGAAATAGACACCCTCATAGCCACAACTACTAAATTGGATGTGGATGAACCTGGTTCATCCGTTGATCAGAAGGTATATAGAGGAATGATTGGGTCTCTACTATATCTCATTGCCAGCAGACCAGATATTGTGTTCAGTGTGGGACTATGTGCTAGGTTTCAAGTGAATCCAAAGGGGTCCCACCTCACTACAGTGAAGATAATTTTGAGATATTTGAAAGGCACCACTGATTTGTGCCTTTGGTATCCTAAATGTAGTAATTTAGACCTTGTAGGATATGCTGATGTTGATTATGCAGGTTTCCTGGTTGGCAGGAAAAGTACTTCAGGCATGGCTCACTTCTTGGGCTCTTGCCTTGTGTCTTGGGCCACCAAGAAACAAAATTCAGCAGCTCTGTCTACTGCTGAGGCTGAATATGTGGCAGCAGCCTCTTGCTGTGCTCAGTTGCTGTGGATTAAGCAACAACTCATGGACTTTGGTATAGATGCGGGATGCATTCCTATTTTCTGTGATAACACTAGTGCCATTAGTATGACGAAGAACCCCGATCATCATAAGAGAACTAAGCACATAGATGTTAGACACCACTTCCTTAGGGACAACTATGAAAAGGGAATGATCTCAATTGAATTTTGTGCTACTGATAAGCAAATTGCAGATATCTTCACCAAAGCACTGAGTAAGGAGCATTTTGAGAGAAACATGCTTGAATTAGGGATGATTAAGATCACCTAATTGGAAAAATAAAAAAAGATTATTTGGAAAAAAATTTATTCTTGTTGGCTAGAAAATTCTAATTGGGTACTTAGTTAGATTAATAATTGCTCAACATCATGTCTTTATTGCCATACTCTTTTGCCATGTATTAATATGATTCCCTGGATACTAATGATGTTTATCTATCTTTGTAAATTGAGGCAATTTAAAGATTTCTAACAGGATGAACCTGGTTCATCCATGCTGATTCATCTGACTGACGAGGTACGTTCTCTTCTCCATATATTAATTCAATTACAGTCATACATGAGCAGGATTCTTTCCATAATTGGTTCAAATTCAAATACTTCGTACTTATCCAAATTGAACCAGTTTCAATAATCCCATCTTCACTTAAGTAGCCTAGTTTTAGGGGGAAATTAAATGTCTAATCAATGTCAGTCCTACGGCGATTAGACTCCTACTTGAGTAAATACTCTGCAGTTGTAATCTCCCTAGCCACATCTTATATAAGGGTCATCATTACTCTTTTCTTCATAAAGCAAACGTCGAACCAAGTTCAACTCATTCTACAAATAAAAACTGCTTACTCGTCTTTTTCTTCCTAAACATCACATAATCATGTCTTCACCACCACCTGCTTCTTCTTCTACTTCATCACCTAATCGTGATTATGATGGAGGAAATTATGAGTCTGAATCTAACTCATATGTATACAGTTCTCAATCACCAGAAATATCATCAACCCCTGAAAATACACCCATTCCTGAACCTACTCCAAACCCTACTCCTACCCCCAAGAATCGTCGTGTCAAAGTTCTTGCCCAGAAATCTGTTGCTTCTGGGACTAGGGAAAAATTCTTGGAGGATCTTATTGAAGCGGACAAAGGTTCTAAGATAGATTCGTCCGGTGAATCTTTTAAATCAACCAAGGAAGACGCACCTGGTTCAACCAGCTCTGAGAAAGGTAATCCTGAAATTAATTCTGAAGTTGCTTCTGCTGATAAAAGATTCGTGTTGGTTGGGTCTATTATTGATGTTGAAGTGCCAAGTAGGCAGAGGGGTAGTATAAAAGAAAGAATTTCTGAGAGAGAGGGAAAAGAAGTTGAGAGGGGATCTGGGGGGGATGGTACCACGTTGGTTATCTATGGTCCCATTCCTAAAACTGTTGGAGAAAACGTCACAGAGTTAGGGAAAATATAGTTGAGGAGGGTGCAGCAGGTCTTGCAAGTTTGAAGAAAGGCACAGATGAACCTGGTTCATCTGGGGAGGAAACATTGGCTGAAAGACTGAAGAAACTGGGGGAGTCCTATACCCCCAAGAAAAGGAGGACTCAGAAGTCCAAGAAGGCAACTCACCCAGTTCCTTCAAAGAAGAGGAAAGTTTCTGAAGCTTTTGGTGTTTCTGCTCCAAAAGTACGAGCTACTCGTAGCACAGTGAGAGATGAAGAAGAGAAATTGCAAAAGGCTCTGCAAGAGAGCAAGAAGAAGAGGGAAGCAAATGGAAAAGAGAAAGTTGGAGAGCCTGTTGAGGCTGTTGTTATTGAAGAAGAGATATTGGACCTGGTCCAACAAGAGGAGTAGCTGGATCCAGCTGTGGTTGAGACACCAAAACCCACAATGGCTAAGACTTCTTCAAAGAAATCATCTAGAATGTCTGTCACACCCACAAGATCTGTTAAGAGGACCAGGGCCAAGCCAAAGAAAGTGAAAATTGTTGAGAAAAAGGATGATGATGCAGACTGGAGTGGAGAGGAGGAGAAGGAAATAAGAGAGGTGACTAATAGAGTTACCATGTTTGGAAAAAGAACAATTCTGAAGGGTAAGCTGATGAAGGATCTAGATGAGCCTGGAATGCAGTATCTGCTGGGAACTCTAGAGGTGCAGGGTTGGAAGGACATGGTCCTTCGTATGAAAGGTAGGCTGGTGAGGGCTGAGTTGGTAGAATTCATGGGGAATGCTATTATCAAGGACGGCAGGGTCACATCAATGGTCAAAGGAATTGAAGTTTCCTTTGATGCTAAAGAATTGGGTGTTATTCTAAACATACCAGCTGAGGGATATGAGGACTACACAAGGCAAAGATGGCCTTGTCTAGATGGGATGGCCTCAGTAATTAACATCACCAGGTTCTTCAGTGATAATGAGAAGGAGATTGAACCCAGGCCGGTCTACAAGAGTTAAATGAATCCAGAACACAAGCTATTCTTCGAGTTCGTCATCAAGTTCCTACTGCCCAGACAAGAAAGAAGGCACATTGCCAACTATATGGATCTGACCTTGATGGAATGCTTGTACAGGGGAAAGTAAATCAATTGGCCAGCTTTCATCATCCAACTCTTGGACAGAGTTGTGAATGGAACCAAAACACATGCAATCCTATATGGATTTATTCTGACAGCTGTGCTTGCACATTTTGGGGTTCATGCAAAGAAGGCTGAAATGGCAACTGCCAAGGATTAATTTGGGAAGGAAACTTTGTTGTCGTGTGATTACATTGTCAATGTTCCTGCAGATGAACCTGGTTCATCTAGGAAGCAGCCAGTCAACAGCAAAGTAAGAACTCTGGTGCAGGAAAGCGAGATCAAGGATATGGAGATCCTTCGTTTGAAGTCTCGTGTGGTTGATAATCGTTACTAATCAATGAATTTTGCTTCTAGTTATTGACTTGTCTCAATTTCTTATTTAGATTACATTTATTGGCTTCTTGTATTGATTAATCATGATTTACACCTGCAGTTACCTCAATGGCCATGAGTAAGAATTAACAAATCTGGTAAGTGTATCAGTTTGTAATCTTTTCGATGATGCCAAAAGGGGGAAGATATGTACTGATTTTTTTTAAAGTGATATTTATAACCTAATGAACATGGTTTCTCAATGATTAATGCTTAAACCATACAAAGTGTTTGAAGTGTATACAGCATGAGGCACAGAGTTTGTCATCATCAAAAAGGAGAAATTTGTTGACCCATGTCACTGCATGGTTTTGAAGATTGACAAAGACTGACCAGTTGAACCAGGTCCATCAAAGCACACATCTTGGAACTGAATAGCTCGCACATGAACCGTATATGCATAGGAGATATTTGTGATTGTCACTTATCAATAAACGAAGAGATTTTCTCTTAATGCAAAAAGGTTGCAAACTGATAAGAGAATAGAAGCTGAATTCAACAAGGAAAGTAACAAAGGAAGGAAGTTGAGTTTAATTCGAATTCTTTCTCCCAGGAAGAGTTGAACTAGAATTGATCGCAAAATTCAACTACTGACTCTATAAATACTCAAAGTATTTCTGCTGGAGAAAGAGACGCACAAGTACTGAAGTGAATCAAGATCTGAAAGCAAAATTCCCAGAGTTGTTTTGCAAGCAGATTTAGTGTGCGATACAAAGGCTACAGTTCAGCTAGAAGAACCAATTTCATCGTTGATGTATTGAGTCTAGTTGATTATAGTAGGTGTCTCAATATTGTATCTTATCAGCTTTCTTAGAAGCAAATTGTAATAGGTACACACTGTTCAAGTTAGAGTTAACTTGAAGTTTGTAGAAATTAGCTAGAGGCTAGTTAATACAAAGGGATTAGAGTTAGTCCTAGGATTACAAAAGAGTTTATTTTGTAAGTCCGTTTGGCTCAGAGTTTTTAGTGAAGAGTTTGAGCAAATCCTACTGAGGAGTAGGTCGTGGTTTTTTCACCTTTTGAGCCAGGTGTTTTCCACGTAAAAATCTCTGTGTTTTTACTTTACTGCTTTTCTATATTCCGTACCAGTAGAAGTTGGAACACAAAGAAGAACCAGGTTCTTCTTGTGAGACAGCACTCGAAAAATTAGGTACCACACATTTAACATATATTCTTGTGTGGTATTGACGTCTAAAATATTAGTATCTGTATTGAATGCCAAGCTCAGTTTAAATACAAGTCTTCCTAAGAGTACTTCTTGAATTAGGGGACTTATTCAAATCAAAACACTATCTAGAGCTAACTAACTGAAAGATAAGTATGAACAAAAGGATAACTCTAAATCTATATCTAATCTAAGGATAAGCATGAAAGCTAAGAGCTAATCCAAAGGGATAAACAATTGGTTACAATTGTTGTTCCAATACGCCCCCCTCAAGTTACGCGATGTGTAACTAAGCCTAACTTGAACAAATTTCGGTCAAAGGCTGGTTTGGCCAGTGGCTTGGTGAGCGTATCAGCTAGTTGGCCAGCAGAATGAATATGAACAACTTGAACCCCCTTCTGTTTAACATGATTGCGCATAAAGTGAAAGTCCACCTCAACATGCTTCATGCGACTATGAAGGCCTGGATTCTCGCTTAGGTAAGAAACACTAATGTTGTCACAGTAGATTGTAGCAGTATCTTTGACAGGAATCTTCATCTCAAGAAATAGGTTTCTCACCCACAACAGTTCAGCAAGAGTGTTGGCCCATGTCACTGAATGGGTTTTGAAGATTGACAAAAGTTGTCCAGTTGAACCAGGTCCATCATAGCATACACTTCTGAATGAAGCAGTTGGATCACGAATCGTACAAGTCTAGGAGATATCAGTGCTTGCTAAGTATCAAAGTACTAAGAGAATGTCTCCTAATACGAAAAGGTTGCAAATTGATAGAGAAGACAGAAGTTGATTTCAGCTAGGACAGAAATAGAGGAAGGAAGTTGAGTTACAATCAAACTCGTTTACCAAGGAAGAGTTGGATCAGAATTGAATCATGGACTCAACAAACGGACTCTATAAATAATCAATGTATTACTGCTGAAAGAGGTGACGCACAAGTGCTAAAGTGAATCAAGTTCTGAAGCAAAAGTTCCAGAGATTTTGCAAGCAGAATTGTTGTGCGATACAAAGGCTACAGTTCAACTAGAAGAAACAGTTCCATTGTTTGTATATTGAGTCTAGTTGATTGTAGTAGGAGTTTAAATATTGTATCTTATCAGCTTTCATAGAAGCAATTGTAATAGGTACAAATTGATCAAGTTAGAGTTAGCTTGAAATCTGTAGAAATTAGCTAGAGGCTAGTTGATACAAAGAGGATTAGAGTTAGTCCTAGGATTACAAAAGAGTTTATTTTGTAAGTCCGTTTTGGCTCAGGGGTTTAGTGAAGAGTTTGAGCAAATCCTACTGAGGAGTAGGTCGTGGTTTTTTCACCTTTTGAGCCAGGTGTTTTCCACGTAAAAATCTCTGTGTCTTTACTATTACTGCTTAATTATTCCGCAAACAGTAGTAAGTAGTAGACTAAGAAGAACCAGGTTCTTCTTATTAGACAGCACTCAAAAATTGGGTACTGCACAATTAACTCGTATTATTGTGTAGTATTGAAGTATAAAACATTAATTGGTATCAGAGCGGGTTATCCTTGAAGAGGCTAACACCTAGGAAAAGATCAAGATGAGTGCACCACCTGGGAACTGGGAAGGTCAATCAACTGCAAGGCCACCACTCTTCAACGGCCAGTACTATTCTTGGTGGAAGAATAGAATGAAGGATCACCTTATTGGAGAGGACTATGAACTCTGGGACATAGTCACTGATGGACCACTTGCAACAATGAAGAAAACTGCTGAAGGAGTAGATGTGCCTAAGACTAGGGTTGTATGCACAACTGAGGATCTGAAGAAATGGGAGAAGAATGCCAAGGCCAAGAAGTGGCTAGTGTGTGGACTAGGCCCAGATGAATACAGCAAAATCCAAAGCTGCATCACTGCCAAGGAAATCTGGGATACTCTACAAGTGGCACATGAAGGAACAATTCAAGTGAAGAGGTATAGAGGTACATTGCTATACTCTCAGTATGAAAACTTCACTATGAAGGAATGTAAAACAATTCAATAGATGTACACAATGTTCACAACCTTGACTAATGAACTCAAGTCTCTTGGAAGAGTCATCCTTGAAGAAGACAAGGTTGAGAAGATCTTGACAAGGGTTTATCCTATCTCCTGGGAGAGCAAGATAACTGCTATGCAGGAATCCAAAAATATGGCAACCCTTAGACTAGATGAGTTGATTGGCAACCTTAATGCTTATGAACTCATAAGGAAGACCATGAAAATGGATGCCCCAAAGAAGGAAAAAAAGTCTAGCACTAAGGATCACAGAGGGAGCAGATCTAGAGAATGATGAGATGGCCATGATCACCAAAGAATTCAGAAACTTTCTCATGAGAAAGAAAGGCATCTCTAGAGAGGGAAACTTCAACAAGGCAAAGGCTCCTGAAAGGCCAGCTAATGAGGGATGCTACAAGTGTGGAAAAACTGATCATCTCATCAAAATCTTCCCCCAGTGGGAAGTAGAATGGAGGAAGGAGAGATATGAAAGAAAGAACAGGAAGATGAAACTGGTCCAACCCAAGAAAACTACTACAAAAGCTATGGTTGCTGCTGGAGGGAAAGTTCAGATAAAGAATCAGAAGATGGTGAGACAGAAGATCAAGCTCTCATGGCAATTGGAGAATCTGATGAGGAGAATTATGAAGAACCACATGTAAGTATCTCACATCTTAAAACAAAAATAAAGTTTCTATCTAAGGAGAAACTCTCTGAGTTGCTACTTGACTTCATTGATGATTCTGAGGAGACAACTAAAGAGAAAGATCAACTATCTAAAGAGTGTGCAATGCTGAGAGAAAAATGCATGGACATGGAAATAAGGGTCAAAGAATCTGAAAAGAAAAACGTTGTCTTGATGAACCAGGTTCAACCACTCGAAACTGAGATTCTAGAACTAAAATCTGAAAATTTAAAGTTAAGACTAGGATCCAGTAAAAAGGTAGTTGATCACTCTCATGCGAAGTTAGAAGAAGACTTAGGTAAAGTGAACGATAAAATGTATGCCAAAGATGAGCAGATAAAATCTCTTAAAGAAGAACTTGGCAAAGTCAAACATGAATTTGATAGAACACGTAAGTGGAATAAGTCTTCTGATGCTTTAATATGGCTCCAAGAGAATCATAGTAGCAACCGGAGAGGGCTTGGCTTTGGGAGTCAATTTCCTAAATGGGATCCCAAAAATAAGTATCTCACTCTCCCTGAAAGTAAATTTTGCACCCATTGTGGGAAGACTGGCCACTATAAATATGAGTGTTCTACAAAAGAAAAGGCCAGTCAGAAAAATGAGAGATTCATTAAAAAGAAAAATTGGCTACCAAATTGGGCCAGAAAAAATCTGATTCATCCATTCTCTCATGGAAAGGGACCCAAACTAGTTTGGGTTCTTAAAACTAACCCCTGATTTCTTTTGAAGGTACAAGTGAAGGGAGGCAGCCAGTTTTGGTTTTTGGATAGTGGTTGTTCTAAGCATATGACAGGGAACAAGGAACGGTTCCTTTCACTTGAAAACCTCAAAGGAGGAAATGTCTCCTTTGGAAACGGAAAGAAAGGTGAAATAATAGGGGTCGGCAAGGTAGGTAAAGATGACACACGTTCAATTGAACATGTGTGTCTGATAGATGGCTTGAAATATAGCCTTATCAGTGTGTCACACCTGTGTGACAGTGGTAACCTTGTCGCTTTTACTTCCACAAAGTGTTTTGTGATCAACCTGCTTACTGACAAGATTGTTTTGCAGGGAAAAAGAATGAACAATATCTATGTCATCGACTTGTCCACACTGTCTAACAATGAACTCACTTGTTTTAGTGTATTGGACAGTGATCCCCCCCGTGGCACAAAAGACTTGGTCATGCAAGTCTAACTCAACTTAACAAGCTGGTCTCTAAGGACTTAGTGGTAGGGCTTCCTAACATTAAGTTCAAAGAAGACAAGGTTTGTGAGGCATGTGCAAGGGGGAAGCAGGTAAGGTCTTCTTTCAAAAGTAAGAAAATGGTCAGTACCACCAGGTCGTTGGAACTAGTTCATATGGATCTGTGTGGTCCCATGAGAACTCTAAGTAGAGGTGGAAAGATATGTGTTATGGTACTAGTAGATGATTTCTCAAGGTTCACTTGGACCTTGTTCTTGGCATCTAAGGATGAAGCATTTGAAATGTTCACCTCATTTGTCAAGAAGATTCAGAATCAATTAAGACATCAACTAGCATCCATTATATCTGACCATGGTACTGAGTTTGAGAATGCTAAGTTTACTGAGTTCTGTGATGAACATGGTGTGAATCACAATTTTTCTGCTCCTAGAACCCCACAGCAAAATGGGGTTGTTGAAAGGAAAAACAGAACTCTTGAAGACATGGCAAGAACCATGCTTCTATCAAGCAAACTACCTCACAGCTTCTGGGCAGAAGCAATTAACACTGCATGTTATATTATCAATAGATGCATGACCAGACCTCTGGTAGAGAAAACTCCCTATGAATTACTTAAAGGGAGAAAGCCCAACATATCCCATCTTAGGGCTTTTGGATGCAAGTGTTATGTGCATAATAATGGCAAAGATTCTTTAGGAAAATTTGATCCCAGAAGATGAGGGAGCATTCTTGGGATATTCTACACATAGCAAAGCTTATAAATATACAATAAAAGAACTATGTGTGTAGAAGAAAGTGTACATGTTGTATTTGATGAAACTAACACTTTATCTGAGAGACAGGAACCAGAAGATGAGGAGCTTGGACTGGTGAGGATAAATGACTACATTGAAGCACCTATGGGAAATGGAACAGGTGATGGACCAGGTCCAACAACCCCACGCAACTCGACAGGGGGAATTCCTCATGAAAATACAGGCCCTGATCCTGTTCCACAGCAACAAGACAACTTGGAACAATCCAGAAGTGAACAACTGGTTCTCAAACAAAACAGATATCAGATTTCTCACCCTCTTGAGAACATCATAACAGACCTAGGATCTGGAATCAAAACTAGATCCTCCTTGAAAAATCTGTGTACGTTGATGCATTTCTATCCCTGATTGAACCAAAGAACATTGTTGAAGCTCTGAAAGATGTTGACTGGGTAACTGCTATGCAAGAGGAGCTTTGAGAGAAGTCAAGTATGGCACTTGGTACCCAGGCCACTGGATAGATCAATAATTGGCACCAAGTGGATCTTCAGGAATAAACTCGATGAGGATGGAACTGTTACTAGAAACAAGGCAAGACTGGTTGTTCAAGGATACAGCCAAGAAGAGGGAATTGATTATGATGAGACCTTTGCTTCTGTGGCAAGATTGGAGGCAATCAGACTTCTTATAGCATTTGCTGCACACATGGAATTCACTTTGCATCAGATGGATGTAAAGAGTGCCTTTCTCAGTGGCTATTTAAAGGAAGGGGTATTTGTAAAACAGCCTCCTGGTTTTGAAATCAAAGAATCACCTTATCATGTATATAAACTTGACAAGGCTCTCTATGGTCTTAAGCAAGCACCTAGAGCTTGGTACGAGAGATTGTCAAAATTCCTGCTGGAACATGGGTACAAACGAGGCAAAATAGACAGTACTTTGTTCTTAAAGGAAAAGGGAAAAGATCTTCTGATATTACAAATATATGTTGATGATATCATATTTGGGGCAACAACTGAGAAGCTCAGCAAGGAATTTGCTACATTAATGGGGAGTGAGTTTGAAATGAGTATGATGGGTGAGCTAACCTTTTTCTTAGGTCTGCAAATCAAACAAACTCCACATGGAACAATGATTCATCAGCAGAAGTATGTGAGAGAACTCCTCAAGAAGTTCAAAATGGAAGATTCAAAGGAGATAGATACCCCAATAGCCACAACTACAAAATTAGATGTGGATGAACCTGGTTCATCCGTTGATCATAAGACGTACAGAGGGATGATTGGATCTCTACTATATCTCACTGCAAGTAGACCTGATATTGTGTTCAGTGTGGGACTATGTGCTAGGTTTCAAGCCAATCCAAAGGAGTCCCATATTACTGCAGTGAAGAGAATTTTGAGATATCTGAAGGGCACCATTGATTTGTGCCTTTGGTATCCTAAAGCTAGTAATTTTGACCTTGTAGAATATGTTGATGCTGATTATGCAGGTTTCCTGGTTGACAGGAAAAGTACTTCAGGCATGGCTCACTTTTTGGGCTCCTGCCTTGTATCTTGGGCCACCAAGAAACAAAATTCAGTAGCCTTGTCTACTGCTGAGGCTGAATATGTGGCTGCAGCTTCTTGTTGTGCTCAGTTGCTATAGATTAAGCAACAACTCCTGGACTTTGGTATAGATGTGGGATGCATTCCTATTTACT